>JACCPG010011302.1:0-12911 GCA_016069955.1 Drepana arcuata
GAAACATTTTCGACTGAGGCTTGCGAATTATTTCATATATTCCTAAAAGTTCTGCTGAATTAAATTAATGTATCTTTAGTTTTTAATTCGGAATTTGAACCGCGGTGGTCGAGTGGTTGAAAGATTCGAAATTTAAATACCAACTGTAATAATGAGCTTTTTCTGAATTCATGTGAATGATGTCATTGCACCATAAGTTTTACGGCGAAGGAAAACATCGAGAGGAAACCTTGCATGTACAAAATAAAGTTTATTTTGCAAGCGACTACATTATCTCTGCAATAACAGCATAAGCATAATTGTATTGTAATTATTGTCAGTACAAAACAAATATTTAATGAAAAAGAAGCAGAGGAAAAATCACGATCAAACAGTTTTAAACTGTTTGATCAAATCAATCCAATACTCAGACGAACATCAAGAGTACTCGAAACAGGCGAGCATGATTGTATGAAGAGACTGATGACTGTTCATAAAGAAAAAGAGAAGTCTAGAAAGAGCTGGCGTTGTATGTAATGGGATCTGTTTGCGGATGGATGGAAGATAATTGTATCAGAAGCTTGGAGTTCTGTGGAGGATCAGTATGCGAGTGTGTCTTCTAAGTGTAACCTAAATTTTTTTGTTGTCTTTTCAAAAATCAAAATCAAAATATTTTATTCAACGTAAGGGACACAGGGAACACTTATTGAACGTCACATATTTAATATAAACTAAAGTTACCATCGTTTGAAAATTATGAACTTTTGTAAGATTGTGTTCATTATTGTAATTGGTGCAATCGTTATAGTTAACGTGAGCGTTACATTGGCACCTAAACTATATCTCTGATGGAAAGTGGCTTCAAGATGTGGTAGTACAGTACATCACCGTTCAAAAGAAAACAATAGTGGTCCATAAATGTTACTCCTCGTGATCTGTCGCGTCGTCCTGTAATTCCCTTTTTATTCATCCCATGGGAGACTTTACGTCACGTCGAGAATAAAATGTAGGGTCAAATGGCATAATAAGTTACTCTGACACTTTAACTATGTGTGTTTATTACGCCAAGTATCTTTATACGCTGAATAAACGTGTGTATCACATAGATACACACACATACAGAATGCGAGAATTACATACTTATCATCACGCCGAGTCCCTAACGGGGTAGGCAGAGAGTATAAAGCGCCAGTTCTCTCTAGAGTTGCATACCTGTTTCGCTTCGTCCACATTCTTCAGTATCTTCTAACAAGTCTAGGTTTAATGAAGATTTAGAGAAGAAGAATGATGAAAGAAACCTGCACACGTTAGAGAACACCGGGCAGGAGAGAGGGAGACGTATGTATAGTCATATTAATAGTAACTTTTGAGAACTCTGTAAAAAAATATTTTAATCACTAACCATACAATATTCATATTAAACAATACAAAGAAGTAATTAATAATGCCGTCCAATTATATAGCTGGCTTTAAGTTAAGCTACACGTACTCCCTTTATAACCTCAATAAAGTTATATGTTTCAGCCTGAGCGTTTAGGGAAATTAATAAGTTTATAATGCCGTTACAGACATGGTGGCCGACTTCGAGTATTTGTCTGCAACGTAAAGAGCGTTTATTCGAATCCCGGCTTTACTAAGTACTTTTTTTGAACTAAAGTAGAGTGTGTCGTGTTTAAGAAATGGCGGACTCGCCATCTTTCACGGTGGCCTCTATATATCATCAGCGAAAAGAGGGTATGTTACCACCAACTTCTGCGTACTCCTTGGGACATCTCCCAATGGAAACACGCGAAGTAATTATATATTATTACGTGAAGTAATGAACATCTTCCCAAACGTGTTTTTATAAAACACTACTTATAAAATATCGCTGGCTCAGAGCACCGTGGTTTGAAGTACACAGACCTAAAATGACAACTGACAAGTGAAACAAATGACTACTACAGTAATTAGGCCCAGTTCTTTGATTAATTCTCTTTTACAAAACATTAGCCCTTCAAGTTAATAAGGCCCGACCTCCTGGGGCCATCAAAAGTAAACTTAGCCCGCAATATACAGAAATCTCGGCACTATATGTATTCGCACAGAACATCGCACACGCGGGAGTGAAAGAGCCCCGTCCCGGCAATCTCCTATAACACGAAACTACGGAAGCATCCCGTGATTCTGGTGACAATAGTTACCCTAAAGGGATGGTGCAAGATTTAACACAAACTCCGCTTTTTTCATACTTCTTTACATAACAATACTCACGTACGTATGTACTCACCTACAGTTGTTTTACGAACGAATAGCATTGTTTCGAATCGCACTACAATAATAGTAGTCGCAACTGACCCAAGCAATTAACCGAACAATAATAGCCAGAATAGAAAGCCAGGCACTTCTTAGGCACTAGGCCATCACTGCTTAAGGAATTTGGACCTCGGCTAAGGCCGATGCTGATTTGAGCATTATGAGAGCTGAGATTATGGGCTAGGGAGGCTGTACTGGTAGACGATGGGAAGTAGGTAATTTTATACATTCTCGAAAATATCTTTACGCTCTCCCCTAGAGACTGGTAACAAGGAGTTAGTACAGTATGAAGTTCTTCAAGACGTATGTCCTACCTTAGTAGTACAAAAACAATACAATTTTAGATCACACGTCTTTAAATTACTTCTAAGAGGTTTTTCCAAATTTCCTTCCTTCACCGTAAAATCCAAGGTGACATTAACAACTTTTTGCAAATCACCGAGATTGCAACTTGCCATCTTTTTTGCACTAAGCTGCTTAAACTACTCCAACATTTCGTACTTAGCATAAAATACCACGCATTCTTAAAGGCACGAAAACTGCTTACGTAATAGACAAACATTTTTGCCCCTACTATTGTAGCAACGTAGTCGCCACAGCGTATACCTTAGGCAGTACATCCAACATACATACTAGACGGCTTTATATCCGACATACCGTAAAAAAGGCAGAGCGGCAAAAGCTGGGAATTTGTCCGCGGTGTGTTTATGTCGCACTTTCTTGTTTGGGGAGAGACAGACCGCGTTGGTAGCTGGATCTATTGTTGATTAACTTAGTAAATCTCTTAGGTTTTTCCTGGAGAGTACAGCATGGAGTTCTTCAAGAAGGGTGTGAAAAGATTCCTGCAGGGTCGGCAACGCGCGAGTGATACCCCTGGTGTTGCAAGCGTCCATAGGCGGCGGTAACCGCTTACCATCAGGCGGCCCGCATGCTTGTTTGCCACCCCTTGTGGAATAAAAAAAAAGGTACATTTAACTATATAATAGTCAAACACGTTATCGTGAAGTTCAGGTCGAAAGACTGGCTTGAAAACCTAACGCGAACTTCACGTCGTGGATTCAATTTCTGTTAGAGACAGTACAAATAAATATGTATTTTAACACAGATATGCATTTGTAGGTATCAACGTGACAGATAGCGAGTCCATTGTCTTTCTCAAGTACGTCTACGCACGTCTCCGAATTTCTCGAACGTATTCTTCGAACGCTTCTTCACTTTCTCGTTACCGGAAAGCTCGTGTTTGGATCACAGTAGTTAAGTTCACAAAAAATAATTGGTACAGTCGGGGTTCGAACTTGCATTTTTGCGTAATGACTACTTGAACCACTACAGCTCTTAAATCCTTTCTTTGTCTTTCAAATAGCACGCTTTATGAAAGACGAAACGGCGCAAATGTGTGAGGAAAGCTGACACCAAAAAGGGTCTCGGAAAGAAAGAGACACAAGATTCTAGCTGGCTTTGTCTACACACGGATGCCTGGGGCAAGCAATCAAAACCCTCGGTTTTATCCACCTGCTCAAATTACTTCATTGTCGGCAAAATGGGTTTTTTTTTTCACTGTCTCACTGCCAGATGTCGCTTATACATATTTGTATCAAATTATTGTAATTCTGTTTAATTCATGCTAAAAATGAGAAGTCTGCTCCAGGGCCTTTATTTTTTGGATGGTAACCGGTAACCGTAGGTACTATGCTGACCCTATGTACCTTCGCTGCATCAAATGGAGTTCTCATACCTGGAAGTCAGACCATTTAACATAGATAATAATATATATAATATATATAAATATAATATAAATATAAGAGCCGTGGTGGCCGAGTGGTTCGAGCAGTTGCCTGCGACGCAAAGGTCGCAAGTTCGAATCCCGCCTGTACCAATGAGTTTTTCTGAACTTAAGTACAGTGATTAGTCACACCACGAGCTTTACGGTGAAGGAAAACATCGTGAGGAAACCTGCATACGTCTGAGAAGAGATTCAAAGGCGTATGTATAGTCGTGCTTGAGTAACGGCGATGGACTCGCCATCTGTCACGTTGGCACCTAATATACCTCTGGCGGAAAGTGGGTGTGTGGGTATTACCTATACACCTCTGCCTACCCCTTCGGGGACCCTTGTGGGAAGGCGTGAGGATATATTTAACATAGATAAAGAATATAAATTAGAAAGAAATAAAGAATTTATTGTTATACGTATGCAGGTTTCCTCTCGATGTTTTCTTTCACTGTAAAGCTCGTGGTGTTACTAATTACTGTACTAAAGTTTAGATAAACTCATTGGTACAGTCGGGATTCAAACTTGCAATCATTGTGTTGCAGGTAACTCGAACCACTTGGCCACCAGGGCTCTTTGAAGAAGCTTTTATCGCCACATAATTGTCTCAAATAAATTCATCTCCGTCTTACCACATTTCAATTAACCCATTTAACGCAAATATTCAGGTGTACGGTATCTTGGCCGCAATCGATACTTAACGTTATTACGCAAACGATAGGGTAAATATTCCGCTGGCTTATGATTTATTAAAGGCAAATTGTGGCGGGGTAATAGCCGGAAGATACGTCGTTTACGTCGACTTCTCGATGCAAAGGCGATCATATAATAGGTGGATACGGTATTCTACTTATCTCTAGAAAATACAAAATAAATGTGCTTTCCGCTGTTCGAACGCTTAGATAAGTTAAATTACGCAATTTAATACGCGAAGCTTATACCTGTTTAATTAAATCACTACCTATAGAAGCGGCTGCAGTTATTGCTACAATGTCTATCTTGTACCCGTATGTTGAGTAAAAGTTTTGGTCTCTATTAATTTAGAAGTTTGGCAAGAATTCTCTTTCTACCTATAGATTTGGTATGTCTATGAACGTTACTAAAACGACAAACAAACCAACGTGCTGCCTTACGTGAACCTATAACTACGATACACGTTGTAGACACGGCGAAACTGGGCAGCAAAGGTTTCATGTAATTGGTGTTAATACTTTTTTTCATATACCACACGGGTGGCAAACAAGCATTACCGCCGCCTCTGGACGCTTGCAAAACCAGTGGTATCGCTTGCGCGATTAATTAATTAATAATTAATTTGTGGTTGCCTGTAATTGGGCGGACACCTATGTATATTTTAGTGTGGCATATTCTGTTAATATTAAGGTTTTTTTTTCTTACCTGTTGTTGATCAAAATAAATAAAAGTTTTGTAAGTCTAGAGAGAACTGATGCTCTACTTTCTACGCCTAACCCGGACTTAGTACCATTATGATATGTATGTGTGTTTGTAACTAACCCTGCAAAAATCTGTGCACGTCCTTCTTGAAGAATCTCTGGGGAAACTTCAGTAATACTTCGGCTTATCCATTGCTATAGCATCTCAGCTTCCAACAGAGCCGGCTGAATCGCTGTCGGTAGAAGCCTTGTTTATACCACGGTACCAATTTCAGGTAATAATACCTGAATTTCACACAATCGAGGCCGCATCTTGATAAATTATAATTTAACTTTATACCTTCAAATAAAAAATATATAATAGTGTTGGAAGGTGTAGACCTAGTCGGACGTTGCAAGAAATCAGGGACGTCTTGAAAAAGGCCAGGTCAAGAGTACCCCGAACCGTAGAGCATGTATGAAGGGGATAATGAAAATGGACGAAGCAAAACAAGTATGTAAGGATCGTAGGAAGTGGAAAGAAGTAGTATCTGCCTACCCGTACGGGAAAGAGGCGTGATTATATGTATGTATGTAATATTTATCAACCTGCCAACTTCCTCGCAGTCCACCGCCCGTTCCTTATACTTACAGACGTCTTTCGCATCATCGTTCATCAGTATTTTCATAGATGCTTGCCGGTTTCGTCTCTGGACGTTCCCATCCTTAGGTGCTAGCCGGCGAGCTTATATGAAGAGCATGATGAATGTGGGCGAAGCTAAAGAGGTCTGTATGTTTAGAAAGAACTGGCGCTCTACTCTTTCTGCCTCGTTGTAGTTATTGGTCTATTTTATTGACGAGCTGAAGTTTATTTTTGACAGGCATCTTGTCTAGTCATCATAAGATGCCCTACAGAGATATGCCGTGATGTGATGACCAATTTTCCCTTATATCCCTAGATAGTTTTAGTTGTCAATGTGCCAGATGGCTAGTCCATCGCCATTCCTCAAGCAGGTATACATGCAGGTTTTCTCACGCTGTTTTCCTTTACTGTAAAGGTTGTATTGTGATTAATTACTGTATTTCACAGTTCAGTAAAAAACTGACTGTTACAGTCGGGGTTCCATTCTGCAATATTTTTTTAGATAAAGATAGATTAGATTAGATATCGTTACGCCGCACATATTTCGAAGAGATCGCATCTCGACTGCATTCAAGCTATTTTCATACTTCCTCTGACATACCCAGGATTCGCTGCCATACAACAAGGTAGGTACCAATATCGCGTTGTGGACAGCAACTCGAGCATTCTTGCTCAGACTTTAGAGACTTTAGACTTTTTTTGCAGAGTAAAGATTGACGAAACAGATATACAAAGCAAAAGTGTGTGCAAGAAGAGGCAGAGGAAGGCCACGTTCCAACTACCTGGATCAAATAGATCGGACTCTGAAGGACGGGAACGTTAAGAGTACTCGAAACCGACGAGCATGTATGAAGAGACTGATGAATGTGGACGAAGCGAAAGAGGTATGTAAGCCTAGAGAGAACTGGCGCTCTATACTTTCTGCCTACCCCGTTAGGGACTTGGCGTGATGATATATATGTATGTATGTAGATTAGATAGATAGATAGATATCCTCACGCCTTCACAAGAGTCCCCGAAGGGGTAGTCAGAGGTGTATAGGTAATACCCACACACCCACTTTCCGCCAGAGGTATATCAGGTGCCAACGTGACAGATGGCGAGTCCATCGCAGTAACTCAAGCACGACTATACATACGCCTTTGAATTTCTTCTCAGACGTATGCAGGTTTCCTCTCGATGTTTTCCTTCACCGTAAAGCTCGTGGTTTTACTAATCACTGTACTTAATCGTTTTTTTTATGCTACAAAAGTGGCTGAAAAGCAAGCGTGAAAGCATGCATAAGTGGTTATCCCCACCTATTACTCTTTGCATTACAGACCCTGCACGAATCTTTTCACACCCTCTTGGGGAAACATCAACGGAGAGTTGCCTGAACATTCACTATATTAATATGTGATAACAGAAAAACGACACGAACTTATTATCACAATTTCATAATTAAACGCAGATCTTCAGACATTCACTTAATTTTAATGAAACGCAAACGTTTTCGCTTTCAATTCATCGTTTGTTATTATTGAGCCAGATATTTCTACTTTCAAGTATCAGTTTCTAGGCTAGACTGAAAAAATAAAATTGTTGTACGATCATCTCGACAACCTGTTTTTCTGAACTTAAGTACAGTGATTAATCACACCACGAGCTTTACGGTGAAGGAAAACATCGTGAGGAAACCTGCATACGTCAGAGAAGAAATTTAAAGGCGATGTATGAACGTGCTTGAGTAACGGCGATGGACTCGCCATCTGTCACGTTGGCACCTAATATACCTCTGGCGGAAAGTGGGTTTGTGGGTATTACCCATACACCTCTGCCTACCCCTTCGGGGACCCTTGTGGGAAGGCGTGAGGATATATTATTATTATTATCTCGACAACCTCGTTGTCCTAAACCTAACCACTACTACAATCATAAAGTTGAAGTATTATTAATACGCTTTTATTAGCTTGAGACGTATGTATGTTTGTATGTTAGTATGTAACGGAATCTTTGAACATGATTTTAACCCCCTTCAAAACGTCGGATTAACTCGAAATTTGACATACTTATTAAGGACCGATGGCAATTCAATATTTGAAACATTTTGACCCGTTATCCTTACTAAGATAATCAGGATCAGCGATTTTTTTATATTCATTTTTGCACTGCTAAGCAAAGGTTAATACGCTACGTAATAATCGTTAAAATAATCGCTAAAATAATCACTAAAACATTAAAGGTTTTCTATAAAAAGTGTATTTTTTTAGTTTTTTTTAACTATTATTTATTTTTTATAGGCTAAGGTTTACCTTCTAACGGGACCCTGTAGTTCTGAGAACAGGTGGAATTTCACCCCTCTTTTTCGAGTTATATACATATGTGCCAACGGTCAAGGTTTCATATACAACAATTATTATCTCACACTCTGTATATCCTGTATCTATAGACACTGTGTGTTCCTATAGGAACTGTGACATCTCTATCCGGGATGAGTGTTAATTTCTGCGACACATTTTATAACTACTGCAGGCATTATCTTACTAATATTATAAATGTGAATGTAAGTTTGTTTGTTACGCTTTCACGTAAAAACTACTTAAGAGATCACTATAAAACTTTGTACACATATTTTTGGAGGTATTAGAAGTAACATAGGATACTTTTTATTGAAAAAAAAAACATTTTTACGAAAGACAAAAAGCCGTCCACGCCGACGAAGTCGCGGGCACAGCTAATTGCATATAATTTTGTACCATATTTATTTTTGTTTTTTTAATAAATAATTTCAAACGTATGCAGGTTTACCGGATTTGTTTTCATAATGAGAAAACCTCATTAGTACAAAATTCCGATGCGTAATCCTGAAATATTAGCTCCGTAGGCAATTGAAATCACTCAGCCACTGCGTCTCTATGAGAAGGGTTTGATGCTGTTTCCAATTATGATATTAACCCTTGTTATCCTCCACTGCTTCACCGCTATTCACTTTAGATGAATAATAAAGATACTACTACCACAACAAGGGTTTCGCTCATGTTCTGCCAACCTTTCACTCAACTCCATGCATAACCTCATGAGGAAAACCTCAACGGGGAGTTAATTCCACAGCTGAGTTTTCAGGGAAGGAAACTCCTTTGAAACTGCTCAGTGCAGTTGCACTTACTTAACTTAGTTTCTAGGGATGGCTTTATACCCATACCTAGAAACTAAGTTTAGTTTCTATTTACAGGGATAAACCCCCCGTCAATGATGAAAGGTGCGGTGCTAGGAGATATAAATTATCATACTTAAGTTCGCTCGGAGTCTCAAGGACGGGAACGTTAAGAGTACTCGAAACCGACGAGCATGTATGAAGAGACTGATGAATGTGGACGAAGCGAAAGAGGTTTGTAAGTCTAGAGAGAACTGGCACTCTATACTCTCTGCCTACCCCGTTAGGGACTTGTATGTATGTTTTCTTTTTTATACAACAAAAGTGGCAAACAAGCATACGGCCCACCTGATGGGAAACGGTTACCGTAGCCTATTTACGCTCACGATACCGTATCACTTGCGCGTTGCCACTCTGTGTTCGGAGAGTTACAGTGTTGGCAGCATAATGGGTTTAATCCCTCTGCTTCCAACACAATGTGACAATCCTCCCCCCTCCCCAAGGAGCTCATTTCTGGAAACCTTATTCACCACGTAGGAACAGAACACAAAAAATTGTGTTATTTGGCTACGGACTACTATAAGGTGGAGGTCCTGCCCCAGTCGGGCAGCTCCAAATTCGAACGGGAAACCCTATGCCCTTGCCCTAACTCTCTTAAAATATGTACTTAAGTTCAGATAAAAACCGCAGTCTTAAATTTGAATAATATTGAAAACACTAAGCCATGAATATAAATTTCCAGTGCAATAGTTCTAATAGGCAACTCTATTTTACAATTTGCGATTCCGAAGCGTCAGCTGTTACTGGCTATCGTGGCAATATTATTAATTTACTGCCTTGGAATTAATATCTGTTTGGAATTAATATCTGCTTGGACTTATTACTTCCCAAAAGGATTAAAGCAATGACGATGAATTATCCTTTTAAGATTGCCGTGGTGGTCGGTGCGAGTAGTGGTTGCAAATTGCAAGTTTGTACTCCGTCTGGTACCCAAAAGTTTTATTAACTTCATTACAATGATTAATCACACTACGAGCTTTACAGTGAAGGAAAACATCGAGAGTAAACCTGCATACGCTTGAGAAGAAACTCGTGCTTGAGTAACGGCGGACACGCCATCTGTCACGTTGACACTTAAAAGGTGTATTTGGCGAAAAGTCGTTGTGTGGGCTCTACCGGTATACTTCTGCCTACCCCTTCGGAGACCCTTGTGGGAAGGAGATGTACATCTTTATATATATATATATATTTCTCTGTGCGTGTGTATGTCAATGAACTCCTCCGATTTTAATGATTTTTTCTGTGTGTCTTCATGTAGATTCGAGAATGGCTTAGATTCACATTTGGACCCGATAGGTAGCGCTGCGTTCAAATATTTTTTTCACCCTAGCGAAGCTGGGCGGGAAAGCTAGTATATTTATATGATTAGCCGTGCTTGAAAAACAGTAGCGGATGTGATGTCATTGATCCTCGATATGTTTAAAGTGAAAAGAAAATGCTACCTCCTCTCGTCCCAAGGTGTGATGATATAACTTAAACTAAGAAACTAATATCTCAATATTGCTTAGTGTACTGCTCAAGGGAAACATGATACGATCGTAAAGGACAACTTGAACTGAACGTATGCTCAACATAATAAGCAGAAACAATAGCAATTTCAGAATACTCTCAGGAAAGTAATAACACTTTAATTCTTGGTACATTGGTTCCACAATAAATTCGTCTGGGTTTTATCACGTACTCTATTATTTTTATTTGTTTTTGATGTGGGCTCACTGCTAGCGTCAAAATGTTTCTAACGCACTATACTCGGCGATATTTTAAGTTCGACTCAATTACGATTCCATTTTCGAATTTACTTTAAATGCAGGTAGTTTCAAGGTTCCGTACTCTAAGTGTAAAATGAGACCCTATTACTAAGACTCTGCTGTTCGTCCGTCTGTCACAGTTTGTCACCAGGCTGTATCTGCCTGTCAATGCCTGTCAAACTATCTTGATAGTTTGACAGTTGATATTTTCACAGGTGATGTATTTCTGTTGCCGCTATATCTAACACTAAAAAAAACAGGATAAAATAAAAATTAGGTATCACCCACTTTCCGCCGGAGATATATTATACGAGCCAACGGCAAGTTCACTGACGTTACTCAGACACGACTATTCATACGTATTTGAACGGATGCAGTTCGCGGTGTCAAACCGGTGTCGGTGTAAAACTTGGTACAGTCGCGATTCGAACTTGCAATATTTGTGTTGAAGGCAACTCGAACCACAAGGCTACTTTACGGCTTTATGAAGTTTTATCTATTTACCCCTTTTTGAAAAAATAGTAGGTATGGACCTATTAGTACGATGTGATCTCGCTCGCAATCACGACCTACCCTTGCGACTCATTACCATCGATACTGAGTTAAGATGTCGTTCTCATGATTTTAAATGCGCTATCGTTATTTGTGGTTAGAATACACATTTCATTTTTAATGTCTCCTTGTCTGTACCCGAGGAACCCTGAAAGTTGAATGAACTTTATAACAAATAGCTTGTAACAAAGAACAGCTCTAATTATTATAACAGTAAGTCGTATGTGGGGGAAACATAGAAGGGAAATCCCTACGATTCTTCCTCATAGTTTGTAGTGAAAGTGTGCAACCTTCCACTAATGTTCGAGTATTATCGGTACACACTGATTAACTATGAGTGCACACGCACACTACAATTAATAGACTCGGGTCATATTCTCCGCATCCGTCGACCACCTCGACTAGAAATTGGTGGGGCGCGTCTTCATGCATGGCATCTATCTGCACGTACAAGAAGAATCAGGAAGAAAATCTAAGACGTACGAGAATTGACGATCAACTCGTGATCACTTTGGGACTTAATTATATCTCCGACGAAAAGAGGATCTTTGTGGGAGGTGTAATGATACAACAGAAACAAAGGACATATTTGCTCGAAGCGGGGAAACACGCTATACTTCCCTTCTCCGTAAACTCTGAATACAAGACCAGATACAGTAATATGAAAAATAATATTGCACTTGCTTCAAAAGTAATGCGACAGGAAAGTGAACACAGGCGGAAAGAAGTTTTGCAGTACTTTTTTCAGCAATTAGAGAGAAAGCTCTTTAAAGATGTATAGGTGTTGTTGCACTGAGGATAACAGCGCTAGGAAACTCAGTGGAACGCTCAGCTTTAACTTATATTTGTAGGCATGGTAGTGAAACATCACTATTATGAAAGGGTTGTGTACTACTAAACACCTCTGCCTACACCTTCAGGGACCGTCGTGTCAAGGCGTGAATATATTATTTATTTAATTCTGTCTCAGCTTGATTTCCGGGAATTTTTTATACTTAACTGAACTATGGCAAACCTGGAAGCCTCTAGCCAGGCACTTCTTAATTGTGATAAGCAAACACAGCTAAGGGCACTACTATAGGGTTTTTTTTATACAACAAGAGTGGCAAACAAGCATACGGCCCACCTGATGGAAAACGGTTACCGTAGCTTATTTACGCTCACGATACCGAAGTATTACTTGCGCGTTGCCACTCTGTGTTCCGAGAGTTATAGTGTGTTGTCAGCATAATGGGTTTTATCCCTCTGCTTCCAACACAATGTAACAATCCTCCCCCCTCCCCAAGGAGCTCATTACTGGAAACCTTATTCACCGCGTAGGAACACAGCACAAAAATTGTGTTAATTGGCTACGGAC
>JACCPG010011304.1:0-12825 GCA_016069955.1 Drepana arcuata
ATATACTTCGACTCTCTATCGATAGAGAGAGTCGAAGAAGAGATATTCTTTGATGTGTATTATGAAGAGATTCGCAAAGCGTCTGACGGTGTGATTGTAAACATCTAAAGGAAACCTGCATACGTCTGAGAAGAAATTCAAATGCGTATGTATGTATAATCGTGCTTGAGTATATATATATCAACCTGCATACGTCTGAGAAGAAATTCAATTCAATATATATATACATATATATATACAAATACATAGGCCACCCAAAACTAAGGTATAAATACTCGTGTTCATCATGCAATATCTGCCCTCAGCGGGAATCAAACCCGCGACCTCAAGTTTCGCAGTCGGAGCTCTAACCACTAGCCCAGACGGACGTCATATACAAGTATATCAAACGTACTTCCCGACTGATATCCGCCATCAGCTCCCTGAGCCCCTCGGGAATGGTAAACACATTGGAGCAACCATGCTTTTGCAATAATTCGTTCATTTCACAAACATACGTTGTACCCTTGACTTCCAACTGAATGTCAATGTCGAACGTTTTATTCTTTTTATTTTAAAGAATAATAGCGATTTGGTACGAAAGAGGATTTGCCACTGCTAAGTGGGGGACAAGAGTGCTGCCCGTCTGATAGTAAGGTTGGTTACCACTACTTAAGGATGCTTTCTGTATTATTATGGCAACTTTAACGCTTATCATGTTCGTATTATCTTTATCATATTATCATGGACAACAAATCATTTTATTTATTTATATGTATAGAGAACATCACCATATTATCACCACCATCGTCATATCATCATTATCATCAGCATCATCATCATCACCATCACCATCTTCATATCATATATGTAGAGATCCAATAAGTACAGAAACATAAATAAATATACCATTGTATGATTTGTATGTACTCTCTTGGAGATCATCAACAAATCGTGAAAATACTTATTATCAATATGAACAATATTAAAATTCCGAGCATTGCTAAAATAGTCGAGTATTAAACATAGATTCATATATTAATTAAAGTAATTTGGAATGCATACAAATTATATTGATTATCGTTATTGAATAATATTCCGTCGTATACTGAAGTCCAAATACTTAGATCCATGGTACGTAATTTTTTTTGTAAAGCGCGCCTATTATCGGGGATCTTAAAATTCTGGTTGTATAATTTATATGGTAATTTTGTGTATGCAACCGTTTTAACAATTTGTCAATCAAATTTAGTCTTTTAGTAAAAAACATAAGGTTGAAATAAAATGCGACAATAAAATGGTATAATTTGAACTGGAATGATGTTCGTTCAGACATTCACTCATAACGATAACTCATTCATTCACTCGACGTCATTCCATCGTCTAGTACCGTACGTATCGCGTGTGCTTTTTGAGTGAATTGTGTTGTCGTATTGTTATGAAAAGGATTCGTTGATATAAAAAAAGACATGTTTTCAGTGTGAAGTGCCATGTTATAGGGAAAATTATTATTCGATACAAACAATACGATTGGTAAGATTGGCTATAAATAATTTGTTAATAAGTTGTCAACGAATAAACTTTGGCATTATGTTCAGAAACTTTTAGAATAGTTTTGGTTTAATATTGTACCAAAATATTGTGCTTTTTCGAGTATTTTAGTTGCTAAGTATACTTAATGCTTTACGTCCTTAATTATTGATAATATATATATAAAGGAACGAGTTTTTGTAGGTTGTTTTTTTAAGCAAAGCATAAACAAGAGCACTAATAGGTAAATAGGTTGTTAGGTATTTAAAATGTTTGCTTTTAATATTGTTCGCGTCTACCCACGCTTATTATATATAACTATTATGTATAATGAGTAGTTGCATTAGAAATCTTTTTTAAACATAGTGGGTATCCGCTCTCTTGGGTAGGTATTAGAAATATGATTTATGTTTAAGGTGATACGACCTTATAAGCTTCCTATTCATCGGGCTATCTAATGCAAATTCATAATATGTCCTCACGCCTTCCCACAAGGGTCCCCGAAGGGGTAGGCAGAGGTGTATACCTATTACCCACACACCCACTTTCCGCCAGAGGTATATTAGGTGCTAACGTGACAAATGGCTAGTCCACATACTATACATACGCCTTTGAATTTCTTCTTAGACGTATGCAGGTTTCCTCTCGATGTTTTCCTTCACCGTAAAGCTCGTGGTGTGACTAATCACTGTACTTAAGTTCAGAAAAACTCATTGGTACAGTCGGGATTCGAACTTGCGACCTTTGCGTGGCAGGCAACTGCTCGAGCCACTCGGCCACCACGGCTCTCAAATTCATAATAATATTTCAAATTGCATTTATTTCACAGTTCCCTATATTAGCGCGTTCAAACTGACTCAGCTTCTATATGCCTCTATGCCTTTAATATCATAGATGTGGAAGGCTGTGAGCATGTTTGTTTTAGTTTCGCGGAATTGTATAAAATTTAACATAGAGATTATTATCTGCATTAACACATAGGATAGGATATCAATCTAAAGAAAATTCTAGAAATAAAACCAACCAATAAAATAAAACTCGGGTGAAACCGCGTACACAGCTAGTATTTCGTTTATTGGTATATTTTATCCAGTTTTTCCTATTTTGTATTAAGCTAAAATTGTGTATCCTTTGAACCCAATAAATCGCGGTCAAGTTCGATTGAGGAATTCCAATTTTAAAACACTAATTTAAATATATTAAGTAGGTAACATAATGGTCTTACATCGAGTATGTTATGTCGTTATAACACCCACTTAACGTCGTTGATACCTAAATGTAAAATGCATGCATACGCGACAGATGGCAAGTCTGTCTCCGCAACTGTAGAAACTGTGGCGTAACTATAGGGTGACAGAGGAGGGAATATGCCATGAGCTTTATTAGATTAGAATTCGAAATTAAAAAATCTTTTATTCATCGCAAGGGATACCATGATAACACTCGTAGAGATACTAAAATAATCTTGTTTACTAAAATAAATCACTTTTAATTTACAGACAAAGAAACTCCCGACAAAGAATCTCGCACAAAGCGTCTCGCAAACACACACACATACAAACAAACAAATCTTAAAATAAAATAACCGCAAAGCTACCCACATACATACCCACACAATAATAAGTGGTATTCAACATTTAATTATACAATGTGATACAAGCGAGACAGATCACAATAATTTACCCTAAAGAGAAAAAGAGACAAAAAGATGGACGTATCCACAGCGAAAGCTCTGTCGATGCTAGCACTGGGTCTTGGCAGCTTCGCGTCAGGAGTGTTGCCAGCATTCATATCGGAAAGTGCTAGAGAGAGACACCCTCTACTCATATCGTGTCTTCTCTGTTTTGGTGGAGGAGTTCTTCTCGACACAGCTTTAGTGCATATCCTCCCAGAGTCAAGAGCACAGGTACAAGAGTACGCAGAACTGTACTTATGCATCGGTTTCTTCATTGTGTACTTAGTTGACGAAATAGTACACTTGTTCTACAACTCCGCGGACAGGGGCGGCAATCAAAGAAGCTACGGGACTGGTGAAGCGACCAGTCTTCTCAAAGAAGATGGAGAATTCAGGGATAGGTGTCATGGAGAAACGGAGAATCCGCGGATGTGTCATGTTAGTCACACGGAGCCGTGTAACAGGAGCTCGTCGGGGATCATTGGATTGCTCTGCGCGTTGTTTGTGCACAGCGTTTTGGAAGGATTGGCCATCGGCTTGCAGGATACCACTTCACAGGTGAGTTACCATACACACACACACATCCACGCACACATACACACACTCGCACGCACACGAGCACGTACCTAAGTGTAATTTTATCTTAAGTTACACATTTATATACAATTAAATAAAATTGGAGAGTCTGTTTGTAATATTAAAATAATCACTTTTTACTAAATGCATGGGAATGTTTACACGGTACATAAACCAAAATATTTTTCTGTTTGTTCCCGTTATTCCCCAAACCGACTGGACCGATTTTGACGGGGCTTGGCACTGGCTGAGATAGATAGCTGATGTAAAAAGGAGTAAATTAGGTGTGTTAAATTCGAAGTCGCGGCTACTGCTAATTTATTTATTTATTTATTTATTTATTTATTTATTTATTTATTTATTTATTTATTTATTTATTTATTTACTTATTTATTTATTTATTTATTTATTTATTTATTTATTTATTTATTTATTTATTTATTTATTTATTTATTTATTTATTTATTTATTTATTTATTTATTTATTTATTTTATCAACTTAAAACTAACATAACAGGAAATGTATCCTAATGCGTTAGTTCAGCCGTGTACATATAATATATTAATACGATATTAAGATAAGGTATTTTTATTTTATAATAATAATATTATATTTTATAATAATAATAATTGTAATTAAAATTAGTCCTCTAAAGCAGTGTGGGGCACTGATGACCTGTACTACAGGTATTGTATACCTATCTCACACATTATTGAGTGTTAAACCTAACTTAACCTTGTATGAGGAATAAAATAAATTATAATTATTATTATATTAACACTATCGTTGCATGTATGCAAACAAACCTACGAGCTATCTAATGATAAGCTTATATGTTATACACTCATATGTGGGTTAACGACTAAACGATTGGAGGAAATTTGGAAAAGAGATTACCTGGATTGACTTGACCTGGATTAAATTTTGTTTTAGAAAAAGTCTACTTATAAAATCAAATGTTACCCGGTTGACCGTAACCCGGTAATCGCGGGGCGCAGCTGATTACGATGACTAACAACAATAATAATACGTTCGTATACAATACACACACAAATTGACATAGTTCCAAACAAAGCAAAGCTAATATTGATATAGATAACATTATAAAAACATATTATTTATTTTGGTTTATGTATTGTAACGTGGTCTACCCCTGCCTCTTCTTGCACACACTTTTGCTTTGTATATTTGTTTCGTCAATCTTTCTTCACTCATCCTTTCTATATGTCCAAACCAACGTAACATGCCTTTCATCATTATAACCACACCCTCGTTCACGCCGGTTGCTTTGCAAATCTCTTCGCGGATTCGAACTGCACCCGCACGTTTTTCGAAGGGTACGCACGCATAACAATTACGTTTATACCTTCATTCTTACTTATGACTGGCTGGCTATGACATACTTAGGATTGACTGTCGAATAATAAAGCTGAAATTAAGTACAGTGATTAGTCACACCACGAGCTTTACGGTGAAGGAAAACACCGTGAGGAAACCTGCATACGTCTGAGAAGAAATTCAAAGGCGTATGTAGTCGTGCTTGAGTAACGGCGATGGACTCGCTATCTGTCACGTTGGCACCTAATATACCTCTGGCGGAATGTGGGTGTGTGGGTATTACCTAAACACCTCTGCCTACCCCTTCGGGGACTCTTGTGGGAAGGCGTGAGGATATAATAAAGCGAGCACCAATACAGCGTTGTTCACTCAGACAGCCCCAAATCCCTAGCTCGCAAATCTGCAGCGCCCTAAGCCGAGGTCCGTACCTCACAAGGGAGACCTTAGCTGTGTTTGCTGAGCACCTAAGACGTCTGGAGGCCATTTGTTCTCCTTATTGTTACCGTAAGTGTAAAAAGTACCAGGAACTTACGATACGAGAGGCAATAGAAAAATGTGGCAGCTACTCTTGCTTTTATTACGACTAAATAGCCTTGTAAGACTAGAGAGACGCGGTGTGATGACATGTATGTATATATGAAAGAAATATAGATAGTGCCAGGCACGAAGACGCGCCCCACCAACTTGTAGTCGAGAAGGTCACGGGATGCGGGGAGTATGACCCGAGTCTATTAACTGTAGTGTGCGTGTGCACTCATAGGTAATCAGTGTGTAGAGATAAAACTCAATCATCAGCGGAGGGTTGCAAACTCACACTACAAACTATGAGGAATAATAGTGGGACGAGTCTTCGTGGATGTTCGTGGTTTGTTTAGTATGAATGCAAACAAAATGCCACATTATACGAAAGTGAAATTGATACGAATATGAAAACAAAACATATTATAGTTTCAAGTATGCAGACAAAGCATCACTTGACCTAAATACGATTAGTCAACAGATTACTACACTACACTACACTACAGATTATAACTGTAATTGCGATAAAATTTACGATGCAACGGCTGTATTACGGCGTTATTCGTACTCAAAGATAAATATATTATATACTAACGATACAATTGTTTGCGTATACATTGAATATCTTATCTTCACGCATCCTCCAAGGGGTAGGCAGAGGTAGTACCCACACACCCATTTCCGAGATATGATTGAGTGGCCATCGCCATCTCGCCATCTGCCACGTTGGCACCTGATATACCTCTGGCGGAAAGTGGGTGTGTGGGTATTAACTATACATCTCTGCCTACCCCTTCGGGGACCCTTGTGGGAAGGCGTCAAGATATTATTATTATTTTATTAATTAGGTGGCAATGTGGCAAATGGCGAGTCTATCGCCGTTTCGGTTATTATAGCCTGCTATATATGCTGCTATGGGTGCTATCAAAGCACTAATTGGAGAGGAATATTCATGCTAGCAGTATCAGGAACGAACGGACTATCCGTCAGCACTTTAAGAATACAAAATAAAGTTTGGGCTTTATGGTCGGGGGTTCGATCTCCGCCCGATTTTTTATGCATTTCTGTTAATGAAAATGGCCGCCAGCGTTGGTTGATTTTATGCAATAGAAGCACATTAATTAAAAACCGGTACTTTTATTAATTTCGCAAAATAAATATACTATACGTACCTGTATAATTTATTTGGTGGTTTTTGGCTAATTGCGAGATTAGTTCAAAATAAGAACCCAAACCAAAACTAGTTTTGCATTAGTATCTTTACAAGTCTACAAAAAGGTAAAATGGCTCCAAAACTGGTTTAAACCAGTCTTGATGGCGCATGCTCTAAGCTTCTTGATTACTAACTATCATTTTTTATGGATATGTCCTTCGTGTGTGTCTGATGTCCTCAGCATGGTATTTTAACACAATTTAGAGTGGTGTTCGAATGCTGTAAATTCTGCTGTTATCTATTAAGTCAATAGAGAGACTAGTCTAGTGGCCTGGAATCCTGGCTCCGAAAATAGGGGTCGCGGGTACGATGCCAACTGAGCGCAGATATTTTTGTGATGAACACTATTCGTGTCATCACAAAAATATCTGCTTAGTTCTAAATCTTGGGTGTCCTATATATGTCGTTGTGTAATTCTGTTTTTCAGTTTTATCTGAGAAACAGTTCAGAGGCGTATGTATAGTCGTGCTTGAGTAACGGCGATGGACACGCCATCTGTCACGTTGGCACCTAATACTAACTTAACTTATACACATCTGCCTACCCCTTCGGGGACCCTTATGGGAAGCTTTGTTTAATTTGGGACTAGGTCAATTTGAATAGAAATGTCATAAGCTAGTCAACACCTAAGGTAGGTATTTATTACTAGTGATCAAATCAATCAATCAATCAATTGATTGATTTGATTACTATTGCAAGTTCTAACCGGCAATTTATACTATTTATTTGTGAACTTAAGAACGGCGGTTAATTACACCACAAGCTTTATGTTGAAGGAAAACATGGAGAGAAAACCTTTTACGATTAAATTCAAAGTTCACAGTTGTGCTAGATACATGTACATTCAAGACGTATTGAAGTGTGGATAGAGGTGGCCGTGGAGTGAAGATACATGTGATTCAAACTTGGGTTCCCTTATCACTAATACAAATAGCCATAAGAAAAGTAAATTTTGTTTCGTGTCTTATCGCGATGTCCTATATTCCACGCTGGTACATTTCCCATGTGTCAATCGCAAGTAACAATTTTCCACTACCCAAATATATTCGTAAGCAACTTGAAGACATCCCGGATATCTTGCGTATTATACAACAAGAGTGGCAAACAAGCATACGGCCCACCTGATGGGAAACGGTTACCTCAGCCTATTTACGCTCACGATACTGAAGTATCACTTGCGTGTTGCCACTCTGTGTTCGGAGAGTTATAGTGTGTTGGCAGCATGATGGGTTTAATCCCTCTGCTTCTAACACAATGTAACAATCCTCCCACTCCCCAAGGAGCTCATTACTAGAAACCTTATTCACCGCGTAGGAACACAACACAATTTTTTTTTTGTGTTGTAAATATTCACGCCTTTAAATGTCATTTAGTCGCGAACTTCTGTATGTGAATGTAAGATCAACTACTCAGTACTGTCTCCCAAGATTAAGAGTGTTACAGACCATCAACGCAACGGATGAAGTTGGATGAAGGATGAATGAACCTAACCTATGTAGATGATGTTCTATGTTTATCTATCGTCGTTATCGGTTCGGTCGGGGTTAACAAATAAAACAACTGGTCTTTTCTTTTCTTTTCCAACCAAAGGTGGTAGTTTGACAAACTCAACTTACTCAACTCACTCTGTTGGTCCCCACCAAATACGACTATACCCTTAATAGCGCGATCTAAAATGCAGCTAACGCCATCTGCTGAAGGCAAAATCAGGGACGACCAGTACTTTCCTAATACCGTCGATATCTTCCCTGATAAACCCTCTAAATTTAAGCGATCTATAATTAATTTGTCCTAATAGTATTAATCCTTATTGTAACATGCTTTCTTTATAATGTAACTCCTGAAACCTATTTTTTTTATATTAGCTAAATCATGTTTATGATGTTGAATCTTATTTTGTTAGTTTAATTTTAGTTAATTAGTCTTCTGTTTTTTGCATGCAGTTTTCACCTATAATTAAGATGGCATTTAGTACGGGCACAACTAAAGAATTTTTTATTGTATTAATTTTAAATTTTTATTTAATTATACTATATTTATATAATAATAAATAATAATAATAATATATCCTCACGCCTTCCCACAAGGGTCCCCGAAGGGGTAGGCAGAGGTGTATAGGTAATACCCACAGACCCACTTTCCGCCAGAGGTATATTAGGTGCCAACGTGACAGATGGCGAGTCCATCGCCGCTACTCAAGCACGACTATACATACGCCTTTGAATTTCTTCTCAGACGTATGCAGGTTTCCTCTCGATGTTTTCCTTCACCGTAAAGCTCGTGGTGTGACTAATCACTGTACTTAAGCTCAGAAAACCTCATTGGTACAGTCGGGATTCGAACTTGCGACCTTTGCGTCGCAGGCAACTGCTCGAACCACTCGGCCACCACGGCTCTATATTTAATTAATTAATTTTTTTTTTAAACCAATAAAAAATAATAAAAAATTTAAAGAAACAGGTAAATATCTTTTTCAAGCTAAATATATTAATTTATCATATGATAAAAATTAATATTATCTGAACCATTCAAAATAGATTTTTTTAAAAAGATAATGGAATTATAAAAAATATTATTAATATTATTGTTTTCATATTATAATAAATTAAATGATTTTTATTACTTGTGTGTATGTGTGTATATAATAATGTACATAGTACATACATCTTGTTGGTGATCAATAAATAAATAATTCTAGAGGGAGGTAGTGTACGAAAATCGAACAATAGATTTGTCACCCACTGAGTTGGACAGCAATACATACATCGTACAATACCACAACTATTGCGATATATATACATATCTTAAGCGAGTAGCATATATACAGCGCAAATTCTGCTCAGAATGAGATTAGGCCAGTTGGCGTGGAATAATCCTAAGATTGCGATTCTACTGCAGCCTTATTTGCTAAAGGTTCGTTCAAGGCTAAGTGTCGTATATATCGATAACGGATTTCACACTAACAGATACTGATAATACAGCGATTAAATACTCACATCTTTTCCATTTTTGAATTTATTTAAATTAAGAGTTCAGGAATTCAAATTTTGCATACTTTTTTTCCATTCTTGACTTGATTATGCAAAGTTGAGTGAAGAATGATTCGAAAATTAAATTTTTTATTGAGATGTAATTAATTTATAATTTGAATTCAGATTGAATGAATGAATGAATGATCATTCCGATTCTGAATTCCAAGTGAATATACCTACCATATGATAAGGAAATGCGCTTTACATTATCGATCCCTTTCAATATTTTTTTCAGGGAAATTTTCAATTGTTTATGTGATCTTAAACTACAAAATATCATAATGAGGTCTTTAGATAGGAGGGCAGACTTTATTACTACTGCTATTTAGCATATACAAACAGTACCGCACAAACAGACTAATATAAGTTAGGTTAGGTTAATAGTACCAGATAACGCCCCGCGTATGATAAGACATTAAAATAAATACTGATTTTGCACTTTGCATTATTTGCGCATCACTTCACGTCTTCACACAAGGGGTAGGCAGAGGTGTGTAAGTACACCCACACCACACACCCACTTTGTACACTTTTAACTCTGAAGATATATTTTAGACGGCAACGTGACAGATGGCGAGTCGAGTGCTGTTTCTCAATCAAGAGTTGACATGCATACACTACCTATACCTACCTATATCTACAATTCTACACCAGCTACATACCTCTGCCTACCCCTTCGGGGAGAGTTGTGAAGATATAAATAATTATTACGTAAATCGTTTCAACTACTTTACAAGTAAATATGAAAACATTTTGAAATTGTGTACTGTCCCTGCTAATTGAGCTGCAAAGGTCACTGCGTAATGTGTCTTTAAAGAGATGTTCACCAAATACTGAAGTATGAATAGTAGGATCGCGAGAAAAAAGCAGTTTTATTTACTTCTAGCTGATTCCACTCCCCTAATATACCTTGGAACAATTCCACACATATTGACGTAGGCCCAATTTAATCCAAGCTTGTGTTATGGTAACTAGACAACGATATATTTACTTATTTAGATATTTAGATATATACATAAGTACATAGGACATCCAAGACTAAGGACAAATACTCGTGTTCATCACACAAATATCTGCCCTCACAATCGAACCCGCAATCTCAAGTTTCGCAGTCAGGAGCTCTGACCGCTAAACCAGACAGTCGTCCATATTCTAATTAATCTACTGCGTACTACTTCTAGTTCTAGTATTCTTCTCATGTCTCTCTCTTACTCTCTGCTTTGGTCGAGAAAAACAACGCGATGTTTTTTCTTCAATCGTCTCTTGAAGCGTGAGTTCTGCGAACTTTTGCGACTCAACTGAACAATGGCGTGACCAATGGCCCCCGGTTTGCCTATGCTAAATGAAGTAAAAACATTTTATTCAACGTAAGGGACACAGGGAACACTTATTGAACGTCATTTATTCATATAAATAAAATTGGAGTGTCTGTTTGTAATATTAAAATAGGTAACCGCTTTTTACTGCATGCATATGGATGTATACACGGTACAAATACCACAATATATTTTTTTACAATTTTTGTCTGTCTGTCTGTTTTTCCGGCTAATCTCTGAAACGACTGGACTGATTTTGACGGGACTAACTGGCAGATAGCTGATATAAAAAGGAGTAACTTAGGCTACTTTAAAAACTGAACTAAACTGAACAATATTTTTTTTAAAGTTAAATTCCACGCGTTCGAAGTCGCGGGCTACAGCTAGTATACTTAATAAAAACTTCTCCTTCTAAAAGTGCCACTCCATTACTGGAGGTTGGCCGTTAGCTCGGAAAACATCTCCCTGTCTTGAGCCATCCGGAATAGTTGCTCTGCACTGCTAATTCCGGTCCACTCCCTGATGTTTCGCAACCAGGACTTCTTCCGCCTTCCAGAGCGCCGCGTTCCCTGTATTTTGCCCATCAATATTAGTTGAAGCAGCTGGTATCTGTCATGGCGCAACACGTGCCCCAGATATTCGATTTTGCGCTTTTTGACGGTATGTAATAATTTTCGGGACACACCACCACGCTGAAGCACCTTCTCGTTACTGACTTTCTGGGTCTAGCTTATATGGAGCATGCGACGACCACACCACAAATAATAAAAACTAAAGTTACCAAATGCCCAAGGTGTCAATATATGTTTCCAGGTGCTCATCCTTCTGGGTGCAGTAGCTTGTCACAAGTTCGTGGTCGGCTTCTGTCTGGGCGCTGAGCTGTGCGCCAGCTTCCAGGGTCGGGTCTTCGTGCAGATTGTGTGCATCACGTTGTTCAGCGGGGGCTCTGTGTTTGGCATCGCTCTGGGAGCCGGGTTGGACGCTATGAGCACGCTTAAGGACTCCACTGCCGTTCCTATTATGCAGGTGAGATGTTACACACACACACACACACACATAGCTCTAACATAACCACAATCTTTGTAACAATTATAGATGAGTAGGATCTCACAAAATGCAAATATACTAGAACGTTCATACATACATATCATCCATATCATCCCTAACGGGAGATAGTATAGAGCGCCAGTTCCCTCTAGACTAACATACCTCTCGCTTCGTCCACATTTATCAGTCTCTTCATACATGCCTGCTGGTTTCGAGTTCGTAAGTTCGTTCCTCTTTCAAGCATAAATTACTTGATGCAATTGGATGAAGTTTGACATAGTGATAGATGCATATTATTAGCTGGACATAGTATTAGCCGGATTAGTACGTAAGATATGTTTTACTCCAGAATAATATCAATCAATGATATCAAATTAAACGCCAGAGAAACCATGCGGCAATGCCAAACAAAATTCCCGTTATTTCAGAATTATTTTTTAAAATTTATGATTCTACTAGCTTATGCCCGCGGCTTCGCCCGCGTGGATTTCGAAAAAGTAGCTTATATATTCAAGCTATCACCATTAAAATTTTCAGCAAAATGTATTTTTTCTGTAAAACATTTTTTCAATAATAAGTATCCTATGTTACTTCTAATT
>JACCPG010011305.1:0-13061 GCA_016069955.1 Drepana arcuata
AGATACTCGTGTTCATCACACAAATATCTGCCTTAGCGGGAATCGAACCCGTAGCCTTAAGTTTCACAATCAGTAGCAGTAACTAGACCAGACGGCCGGCCATTAATTCCCAATTAGCCTGTTCTATGTTAGGCCCGGGCTAATGCTTTACTGACATATATTTATGTACTTCCAATGACAAATGTGTTGTCTCTGTCACTCCTGTGTGAATAAAGTTTTTTCTTTCTTTCTTTCAAATACATACATACATACATACGCTGAGTCCCTAACGGGGTAGGCAGAGAGTATAGAGCGCCAGTTCTCTCTAGACTTACATACCTCTTTCGCTTCGTCCACATTCATCAGTCTCTTCATACATGCTCGTCGGTTTCGAGTATTCTTGACGTTCCCGTCCATGAGCGTCCGATCGATTTGATCCAGGTAGTTGGACCGTGGCCTTCCTCTGCATCTTCTTGCACACACTTTTGCTTTGTATATCTGTTTCGTATATCTTTGCAAATCTTTCTTCACTCATCCTTTCTATATGTCCAACCAAATACTCGCACGGATGGAATTGAGCCCCCATCGTGTCAGATAGCCTTTCATTTAAACAGTTGTATTTTTGTTCGGCAAACCTTGTGTGAAGTGCAAATAAAGAACTTTAATTGTAGAAAATAGAACACTTAATAGAATCGAGTGCCAGTATAATGCACTTAGCAGGTGCACACTCCGGGTTTTAAAAGTAAACTCTAATGTAATTTCATAGCGCTTTGCTGTAGGATAAATTAGTTTACGGAGAGTTCTCCTTTTGTAGCCGGCAACATGGCGTGCTATCAGGCTCTGATCGTCTCTTTAAAAGGACGTTATGGCCACACAAAGTAGTTTTATCCAGATTGGATACTAACTTATATTGTGCATAAAAATCCTCTTTTTTTTAATTTATGCTTAGAACTTATCACACGATTTTTATATTGTGTTGGCAGCAGAGGGATTAGTCCTATGATGCTGTCAACACAGCATAACTCTCCGAATATAGAGTGCAGGGCGCAAGTGATACTTCGTTATCGTTAGCGTAAATAGGCTACGGTAACCGCTTCCCATCAGGTGGGCCGTATGCTTATTTAGCACTCTTGTAGTTTATCAAGACTCAAAAAATTCGTCAATAGACAATATATATATATATATATATATATATATATATATATATATATATATATATATATATATAGTTCGAAGGAACATACACATATCCGCAACGATATTCAACGAAATCATGTACTTCGAATATTATATTTAGTTTCCAAGAAAACAAACAAATTATCTTTTCGCTTTCCTATTGCAACACTTAATTGTCACCGGAGATATATTTAGATGACAAATGGCGAGCGTGTCTACTTAAGCATAGCTTCATATAAACAAGACTTTAATATTTTTCTCAACGTAAGCACTTTTCTCACGACGATTTCCTTCACCTGATTAGCTCGTTAGAAATCACCATATTTAAGTTCTGAAAATTAAAAAAAAAAGCGTACAGGTGGAGGGTCGAGTTTTTTTTTACTGTGACTACTCGTATGTGCAAATCATTTGCATTTTAAATTATAATAATAATAATAATAATATAGCCTTTATATTCCGAAACTCTGTGGTCTGTGATCTTTAATATAGTTTCACTATAGTATGTCCCGGAGTTCGGTGTGCCTCTTGGCAAAGGCCTCCTCTAACTCTTTCCACTGTTCTCTATCCTTTGCTACCCTTCTCCAGGTGCAGCCTGCTGTTAATTTGAGTTCGTCCTCCCATCTTTTGCGTTGTCGGCCTCTTCTTCGTTTTCCGTCTCTAGGGTACCATTCCGTTAATATTTTGCTCCATTTTTCGTGAGGGCTCCGTAGCATGTGACCCGTCCATCTCCATTTCATTTGGTCTATCTTAGTGAGAATGTCTGTCACACCCGTTCTAGCCCTTATGTCTGTGTTTTTCTGCTTGTCTAATTTTCTTATTCTTAGCATGCTTCTTTCCATGGCTCTTTGGCAATGTGCTAGCATGTCCCTATGCTGCTTAGAAAGTGCCCAAGTTTCGCAGCCATAGGTAAGACAGGGTAGGATACAGGTGTTAAAGACTTTTCTCTTTATTTTTTTGCTAAAATCTGTTGTTTTCATGATCTCCTTCAGTGACCAATATCTCTTCCATCCATTTGCTATTCTTCTTTTGATCTCTTTGGTGGTTATATCAGTTGGAGAGATAATTTGCCCCAGATAAATGTACTCCTCTACATATTCAAGAGGTTGGTTATTAAGTTTTACTTCGAATGGGATTGAATTTGTTAGTAGCTTTGTTTTGCTTGTGTTCATTTCCAGGCCGACTTTCTCACTTTCTTCATTTAAGTCTTGTATCATTTTTTCGAGTTTGTGAGGGTTCTCCTCGAACAATACAATGTCGTCTGCAAATCGGAGATGATGTAATTTTCTCCCGTCTATATTTAGTCCAAATTCGTTCCATTCCAATTTTCGGAATATGTTTTCAAGCACAGCAGAGAATAGCTTGGGGGAAAGTGGGTCCCCTTGTCTGACACCTCTTTCAATTTTAAATGTCTTTCCGAGTGTTTCCATTTGTATTCTAGCTTTGCAGTTAGCATATATTTTTTTTATGATGTTTATATAGGCCCCGGATACTCCCTGTTGTTCTAAGCTTTCCCATATCACTTCGTGTTTGATGCTGTCAAAAGCTTTTGTGTAATCTATGAAAGCCATATACACTGTTTTGTTATATTCACTGTATTTTTCTATTATTTGTTTGACTGTGTGTATATGATCTATCGTTGCGAAGTTTTTTCTAAATCCAGCCTGTTCCATGGGTTGGTTCTCGTCTAATGCGATGCTTATTCGGTCTAGTAATATCTTGGAGAAAACCTTATATATGTTTGACATCAGGCTTATTGGTCTATAGTTCGATAAATCCTCCTTTGAGCCTTTTTTGTATATAAGGATTATGTGCGAGGTTTCCCATTGTTCTGGAATCTGTTCTGATGTTAGGATGTCATTAAAGATTTTCGTCAGAATGGGCACCAGTTCGTTTAGGGTTCCTTTCAGTAATTCGTTCGTGATCTTGTCTGGGCCTGGTGCCTTATCTGACTTTTGGCTTAATATAGCTTTCCTGACCTCACTTTGTAGTATAACTGGTTCTATGTTTGGAGAGTATACGGTTGCTTTGTAGTTGCCACACTGATCGTTTTCAACGATAGCTGGTTTGGAATATAAATTTTGGTAAAAATCTGATGCTGTTCTTACTATGGTTTTGCGATTTGTGATGTTAATTTGATTGCTTTTGAGATTAGATATCCAAGGAGTCGTTTCACGAAGTTCCTTAAGAGCTTTTTTTGTTCCGCCTGATTCAATGATGTGTTTTTCGAGTGTTTTTATTCTCCCTATTTTCCTGTCCTTGCGTATACCCTTCCTAATTCCCTTGCTTATTTCTGCTATTTCTTTCAGATTCCGTTTTCCGTCTTTGTTGGCGATTAGAGTTTTTCTTTTATTTATAAGCTGCATTGTAGACTCACTCAAAATATATCTTTGTTCCTTCTGTCTTTTACTATTACCATAGCGAAGTTGATTTTGAAATCTGGTGTATTTGTTTCTTATGTCAAGTCCTTCTAATTCTTCGATTTCTCTGATCTGGGTTGCTAGTGGGTATGATGTTGGTTCGTTAGTTTCTGCGATATGAGTTCTGCAAAGCAAGTTAATTTGCTTTCTATGGATCTTGGGGGGCGTCATTTTGAGTGACGCTCTAACCATGCGATGGTTAGTATTGAAATTGAATCTAGAAATTACTGTAGTGTCTGTAAAAAGCTTTAAGTGGCTACTTATTATATAATCTATTTCGTTTCTGTACTTTCCATCGGGGGAGAGCCATGTCCACTTGTTGCTTTTATTCTTCTTGAAGATGCTGTTCGTGATTACAAGATTATGTTCTAGGAGGAGATCTATTAATCGTTGGCCATTGATACTTCTCTTCCCGTAACCGAATTCTCCCAGTATGTATTCGTCATCATTTTGTCTCGCGCCTACTTGCGCATTGAAATCTCCCATTAAGATGATAATATTATTAGAATAGTCATGTATGGTTTGAGATAGTGTATTATAAAAGGATTTGTGATCTAGTTCATCAGCTTGTTCAGTTGGTGCGTAGACTTGGATGATTGACCATATTTTTTTGAAGTTGGGTATTTTTAAGTGCAGTATGGCTATTCTTTCTGTCATTCCTATGAAAGCTTCTATATAGTTCTTTAGGTGGGTTTTAACTAAAATACCAACTCCTCTTTGGCCTCCGATTTCGCCTTTATGGAACATTATATAATCTTCATGTTCTTCGATTGCTTCTCCTGGTCTGCGCACTTCACTTAGTCCCAATACGTCCCATTTAAGGTCTTTCAACGCTACTTCAAGCTCAGATAGTGATTCGGGAGTTCTTAAAGTCCTGGTATTGAGCGATGCTATATATATATATTATGTTTTTTTGTTAGAGGGCGGTGGTCTGATCTTCCCGCGGCGATCAACCGTGGTGGGAAGGCTTCTTGATGAGGTTATTTTAGAATATGTTTTTCCATATTTGTTTTGTTTTTCCGGCTTTAGTTGTTGTTGTTTCGATAAGTTTCTCGCGTGTGTTTGTTAGTTTTTTGAAATATCTGAGTTCGAAAAGGAACTATTTCCTCCTATATATTGTAGTATGTTTGGTTTCAGTATATCTCTTTGTCCAGCATTGTTTGTTTTAGTCGATATGTTTTCGAACTAGTTAGATGTGTTTTGTTTTTTCTGTGTAGACAAGTTGGGGGATACAGTTTTTTCTCTCTTCCTTTTTTCGCGCTGGTTATCCTGCGGGGTTTTTATTACCAATTGGTCTCCTTTTCAAAAAGCTTTGTTTCCCTTTTTTCCATTCTTCCTCTATTTTTGGCTGTAGTTGTTTTCGAGCTTCTAGTACCTCCTTGGATAAGTCCTCTTTTACATATATTCCTGTTGGTAATTTTGATTTGGATTTTAGTATAACATGTTTTTTCCATACAGTAGAGAGAGTTATAACAACCGGGCGATTTCTGTCAGATTGCGCTCCAATCCTATAGATGTTATTTATTTCGTGGCTGTCTAAATGTATTCCCGCATCCTCTATGATCTCTTTTATGTGGTCTCCAAGTTCTGCCTCTCTTTTTCCATTTTCTTCCACTCCAAACAGTATCAGGTTAGTTTTTCTCTTATCTTTTTCCAAGAAGGTGATTTTTTGTTCTAATTTTGTTATTCTAGTTTTCAGGTTTTGGTTTTCTTCCATTAGTATTCTCATCTTCTGGTCTGGTGCTTCCATTACATTTGTAGTAACTGCAGTTGTTATCGTGAAAGTTTGTTGATTAAGCTTTTCATCTAGTTTAGCATCTAGTTTTGAAAACAATAATTCCATCTGCGCGTTCATTTTGGTATATTTTTTGGAATTTGTTTTGGCAGCACCTCTTTTCTAGGGTAATTAAGAATTTATAACGGCAACCCTATTTGTCACTATAATAAGATGGCAGCACTGGCGTATCTGTCCTGCTTGTCTTTGGTATGATTAATGATTGACAGCTGACAAATTGGTTAGTTTTCCAACTTTACCCTCCTTTTCTTTTGTTTTTTTTTTTTTTTAGAAGGTGATAGGCTGTTTTGTAGATTATGTCGTAATGTCCTTACTATTTACTGCACTTTTTCGAGTTATTATTGCCGTTTCGCCAAGAATTCTACACTTTTTAGTCTCTGTCGGTTTTCCACAGTATGTATTTTGCAACTAGCACAAGTTATTCGAGTTATTGCACTTGTTTGGATGAATTATTTACGGAGCACACTGACGTATGTGTTGACTGTTCAACGACCGGAACCGGAAAAAGCATTTTAAATGCATTTTAAATTATATTATTTATAATAATAATGTTATAATTTCTATAGAGAACTGGCGCTCTATACTTCGCCGTTATTACACCATTAGGGACTCTGAGTGATGATCTTTATGTATAATATTAATGTAACCTATGTCTTGTATTGGAAAACCGACGAATGGGGCTGAAATAAAACCGGTCTGTGAGTCTAGAGAAAACTGGCGCTCCACTCTCAATTTCTCATTTTTCAACCTCGGGACCCAGCGTGATGAAAAGTATATATTGAAAAATATGCGTTTCTAATTTACCAGCAATAAATCAATTAAAATCACATCCCACCAACGTTTGCTGATCGTCAAAGTCTTAAACTGATCTAATTTCGATTTTAGTTCCGCTAGAACCATGCCATCACAATATACGCCAAATTGCTTGTTAAACGATCTCGCTCTGAAATTGCTTTATTCTTTGCGATTGTCGCCTTGCTAATACAGGCTCGCAATAAATATGCAAATGGGAGCTGTCGTTCGATCCTTGGTTGAAACACCATTTTAATATCGACTTGGTAAATGAGGGTTCATAGAAGCTTTCACTGTTGAGACTCTTTGGAAATAATTGAAAATTTTATAGTGCCCGAAAGATGGTACCTATCTTGAATTAATTATACTTGGAACGTCGGCTGAACGTCGTCAAATGTACACTCTTTACTTAAGGAGCATGTTGAATAAAAAGTGCTATTTATGAAACCCGCCCAGGGCTAGAGAGAGCCGAGTAGTTCGAGTAGTTGCCTGCAATACACAGATTGCAAGTTCGATTCCCGACTATACTAATGAGTTTTCTGAGGTACAGTGATAAGTCACACCACGAGCTTTGCGGCGTAGGAAAATCGTGAGGAAGCCTAGTAAGAAACAGTCGGGATTAGAACTTGTGTTATAGGTAACTACTCGAACCACTCGGCCTTCACGGCTTGTTCGGAAAGTTTTAAGTAATTATACAACCCAAGGGAGCAGACCAGTAATCATATGAATGAATATAATATATATAATATAAAATAATAATAATATTAAGCCGTTGTGGCCGAGTGGTTCGAGCAGTTGCCTGCGACGCAAAGGTCGCAAGTTCGAATCCCGACTGTACCAATGAGTTTTTCTGAACTTAAGTACAGTGATTAGTCACACCACGAGCTTTACGGTGAAGGAAAACATCGAGAGGAAACCTGCATACGTCTGAGAAGAAATTCAAAGGCGTATGTACAGTCGTGCTTGAGTAACGGCGATGGACTCGCCATCTGTCACGTCACCTAATATACCTCTGGCGGAAAGTGGGTGTGTGCGTATGAATGAAGTTAATTAATTAATTACTGAAATCGCTTTAACGATCATATTATCATCCCTCTCTGTTGTCACAATAGATGCATTACGCGAAATGACTTACCAATGAAGGGGTGACTGTTGAGAATAGTAAAGTTGTTGATTGCTCCGACGTGTTGCTGGTAATTTATTAATACTATTACACTGTAAAGCTTTTAACAGGCCGCGTTACTATGGGACACGAGTGAAGCTTGTATGGAGATTGACGTATACCCTGACGGCACTCCCATTAAACTCCCACAGTTTAGTAGCCGGGTGGTTGGAGCAGACGCATGCAACGCAAATATTGTAAGTTCGCATCCCGACTGTACCAAGGAAATTTCCTTGATTTATGTACAGTGATAATACCACGAGCTTTACTGTGAAAGAAAACATCGAGAGGAAACCTGTATACATTTGAAAAAACATTCAACGGAGTATGTACAATAGTGCTTGAAGGACGCCGATGGGATCGCTATACATCTTGTAAACCATATATTTTATCTTCATTTGAAAAGTAACTGTTTTGGTATTGTATACCTCTCCTTTCAGGGAGCCCTGTGGGAAGGCGTTAAGATATTAATATATGCCTTTGAAGATATATATTTACATATAGAGCCATGACCGAAAACATCTCGTTGTAAAAAATAATTATTCTCATTATATGACTGTTAAAACAATTAGAGAGAGCCGTGGTGGCCGAGTGGTTCGAGCAACTGCTCGAACCACTCGGCCACCACGGCTTTGGTCGGTCGGTCGGTCGGCACGCAAAGGTCGCAAGTTCGAATCCCGACTGTACCAATGAGTTTATCTGAACTTAAGTACAGTGATTAGTCACACCACGAGCTTTACGGTGAAGGAAATCATCGAGAGGAAACCTGCATACGTCTGAGAAGAAATTAAAAGGCGTATGTATAGTCGTGCTCGAGTAACGGCGATGGACTCGCCATCTGTCACGTTGGCACTCATATACCTCTGGCGGAAAGTGGGTATTATCTATACACCTCTGCAAACCCCTTCGGGGACCCTTGTGGGAAGGCGTGAGGATTTATATATATATATATATATATATATAAAACAATTAACATTTAAACATTTTAAGTTTAACTTTAGATTTATCACACATACTGATGAAACAAAGGCAATAGCATAGCCCAGAAATTTATCCAACTATATGTAGTAAGGGACGAATATTCCCCTTTGCGAAAAACAATTGCTCATCAACGTAGGGCCGCCTAGTGTCATTGTCTCCAATCCCTAGGGAACTATGGCTCAACCCTTTGTGCGTCACAAGTACCAGTGCAATTTTAAGCGTACATTACAGATTAATTTTATCCTTGGATTGCAATTATAGTGATTCCTGGTGGTCGAGCTCGAGTAGACTACAACACAAAGATTGCAATTCAAATACCGAAAGTACCAATGGTTTTTCCGACCTTAAGTCACTATACACCTCTGCCTGACCCTTGTGGGAAGGCGTGAGGATATATTATCTTATATCTATCTAATATATATAAATTACGTGTCGCGTTGTTTGTCCGCGATGGGCTCCTAAGCTACTCAACCGATTTCAATCAAATTTGCACACCGTGTGCAGCTTGATCCAACTTAAAAGATAGGATAGCTTAGATCACAATTGGACCCGATAGGTGGCGTTGCGATCGTGTTTCAGGAAGTTTAACATTTTCACCCCGGCGAAGCCGGGCGGGAAAGCTAGTTATTATATAAGTACTTATAGTGATCTCACCTCACCATGAGCTTTACGGTGTGATTTATTTACAAACGTAAAGACTTTTGTAAAGACATCAAAAATAAAAAAAGTTTCTTTAAAAACGTAATTCAAACTATGCATTATAGTCGTGAGAAACGGCGGCGGCTTTCCATCTGTCATGTTGGCGTCTATATATATTTTCGGCGAAAGGATAGCGATGCTCAATAGCCTTCCGTGCCTTTGGAGATTATCACGCCTTCCCTGGGTACCTGAAGGAATAGGCAGAGGTGTATGGGTATTTTTCCTCTCGCTGTTTTCACTCACCGTAAAGCTCGTGGTGTGACTAACCACTGTACATTAGTTCAGAAAAACAAATCGGTGCAGTCGGGAGTCGAACTTGCGATCTTTGTGTCGCAGGCCGCTCGGTCACAACACCATATATACAATATTTCCCCACATCGTATATACATATAAACATATCAGCAATGTTAAACTATATCCTTATAATGTCAACAAAACTATTGTAATACTATGTACGACATCCTTTAACTTACTTGTTTTCAAAACAAGCACTTAAGAAAATGGAATCTCTTACAAACAGACTAGGTATATAGATACACGAAGCAAGAGTCCTCCGTTTGGAACTTTCCCATTGTTCCAGCTAATTTACAAGACATCACTTTGCAAAGTTCACCGAGTGTGTGTGGCGTTCGCATTTGCATTTTGACGTTACGACCCGTTCCCATCGAGCGAGTTACGTTTTGATTATTTAATATTTATATACATAACTAGCTGTATAGAAAGGATGAGTGAAGAAAGATTGACGAAACAGATATACAAAGCAAAAGTGTGTGCAAGAAGAGGCAGAGGAAGGCCACGTTCAACTACCTGGATCAAATAGATCGGACTCTGAAGGACGGGAACGTTAAGAGTACTCGAAACCGACGAGCATGTATGAAGAGACTGATGAATGTGGACGAAGCGAAAGAGGTATGTAAGTCTAGAGAGAACTGGCGCTCTATACTCTCTGCCTACCCCGTTAGGGACTTGGCGTGATGATATGATGATGAAAACAAGCTGCGCCCGGGACTGCGACCGCGTGGATATTAACAAAAAAGTTATTGTTTAGTTTCTTATATAGAAGTAGCCTAACTCCATTTTACATCAGCTATCTGCCAGTGAAAGTCCCGTCAAAACGGTCCAACCGTTTCAGAGATTAGCCTGAACAAACAGACAGAATGTGATTTTCTATATTTATCGTGTATACATCCATATGCATCTATAGTAAAAAGCGGTTATTTTAGTATTACAAACAGACACTTTAATTTTATTTATTTGTATACATTATACCCTTATGCTATTTAAGTTGCTACTGCATGTGATGTCTGCACTCGACACGAATCCTACTAGAATTACACAAAACTAATCACTTCTAGTAAAGGTATACCTGATTAATTATTATTTATTCATTAATTTACTAATGGAGAGCAGAGAGTCGTCATATTGTATAGTAGTGCTGCAGTGTCACTAAACAAATTGTGTAAATAAACTTTAATTGTCACTACAACGCTGCGTAGAAACCATTAATGAAAATGGTTCTTAAGCTAGGCAAATGTTTTAAAGTTTGAAAAGTCATTCCACCACTAAAGTAGTATTTAAGTATATCGCTTATTGTTCTCCCGCTTTGTTTGTACAAGCAATACATGTATGCGGCATAAATTGATCTATAAAGATATTAAGGTAAGGCACAAATTCTAATGAACTTAGTGCCTACATAAATATTGTACCAGAATTATCATTGTGATAAGTTGCTCCGTAATTAGTAGCAGGCGCATTTTTTTTTTATATGCGGTCCGCCTGATGATAAGCGGTTACCGCCGCCTATGGACGCTTGCAACACCAGGGGTATCACTCGCGCGCTGCCGACCCTGCAGGAATCTTTTCACACCCTTCTTGAAGAACTCCATGCTGTACTCTCCTGGGAAAACCTCAACGGGGAGCGCTGTGTTCAGTTTTTACCGAATAGGTAGGCAGAACTGTAATGAACCCGATTTCAATGTTAAATGACGAGTCAGTCGCTGTCACCTAGGTACTTCTTTATTTATATATGTATATACATATCATCACGCTGAATCTATCACGGGGTTGGCGGGGAGAGTAGAGCGCCAGTTCTCTGCAGACTAACTTACCTCTTTCGCTCCATCCACATTCATCAATCGCCATCAGTACCAGCTCGCCGGTTTTGTTTACTCATGACGATTTGATCTAGATAGTTGGAATGTGGTCTTCCTCTGCCTCTTCTTGCACACATTTTCTCATTTTAAATCTGTTTCGCCATTATTTCTTCACTCATCTATATTCTTTCTTCATCTATACAATCACAAGCTCGATTACGTTTACTTTCATCATTAAAATTATTTTAAGACGTACGCAAGTTTCCCTCATCTTTGAGCAACGCGAGCATTGACAAATAATTGGTTCAGACCGACATGGTTTGAACCTGGAATCTTCAACCAACAAGTTGTTTATACCACTAAGGTGACAAGCAATTTCGCGGTCCACCTGATGGTAAGCGGCGCTGCAGTAAACAACTACTAGACCAGCACAGTAGTATCAGATCGATACCAATACAATACAATGCATTACGATATTCCATAAACCATGTTATCGACAGGAGTTATTGCGCAGTCGTGAGCGAACATACAGATAAGGTCTAAGATGGTTACGGAGACTTATTTGTCACACAATTTAGCTCTACATAAAAAGGAAATACTGAGCCGTACTGGCCGAATACGTCGTCTAGTTTCTTTACACGTTATTGCCGAGTAGCAAGCAAATACTCCCAAGTATTTGCTTGCAACAAAATAAATAAATAAATACCTAAATACCTGGGACAATTCCACACAAAATGCACAAAGGATTGCATGTTTGAATCTCGACTGTACCAATGAGTGTTTCTCAACTTGGTCACATCACAAACTTTACGGTGAATGAAATCATTGAGAGAGAATCTGCATACGTTAGACAAGAATTATAAAGGCGTAAGTATGTATAGTCGTGCTTGAGTAAAGGCGATGGACTCGCCATCTGAAACATTGGCACCTAATACCTATATGTAACTCTGGCGGAAAGTGGGTGTATGGGTACTACCTATAAGCTTCTGCCTACCCCTTGGGGACCCTTGCGTGAAGGTGTTTTGATATATATTTATAAATATATATACTTAATTAACATATGGTGCAGCATATGGAGCATGCGGTCCGCCTGCAGGAATCTTTTCACACCCACCTTGAAGAACTCTATGTCCTCTCTATGGGAGCTCATTCCTAAGCCTGAGCGTTCGCGGAAGGAAACTCCTTATATCTATAGTCCGTATAGAAGCTCACGAATATAGATTAAAAAAGTATAAACGGCGTTTTTTTAATGCAGCCTTTTTTTTTCCAACAAGCATTGTTAAGAAAACTGTCTCATGCAAACTAGGGCTGTCCAAATTCCAAAACCATATCCCCAAAGTGTATTATATAAAGCCAATACAACAGTTTCACGTACGTCCGGCGCTATGCATACCCGCCGCATTTACTCCCAAGAGGATAAAGTTTAAACAAACTTCAATACGTCCTGAATTTAAATACATTGTTATTTTTACTTTTTTATTTTCCATACGGGTTGTTGAACACAAGTTGTAAATTACATTCTCATACTCTGGTAAAAATATTTTTAGAATAACGAGAGAAGAGTGCGAATGGGACAGATTTCAATACTTTATATGCGTCTCTCTTTTATATATGTTGAGTAAAAATTATTGCAATGACATTATATATATATATATATATATATATATATATATATATATATATACTAGCTGTGCCCGCGACTTCGTTGGCGTGGATGGCTTTTTGATCTATCGTTTTTTTTTTAATAAGTATCCTATGTTACTTCTGATACCTTCAAAAATATGTGTACAAAGTTTCATGATGATTGGTTAAGTAGTTTTTACGTGAAAGCGTAACAAACAAACTTACATTCACATTTATCATATTAGTAAGGATATAATATATTCTTATAAAGGATTTTAGGGGATCACAGTGGAAGCGTGCACGTCGCGATTCCTGCCAGCCCAGAGGGCTGCAATTCCACTCGA
>JACCPG010011309.1:0-11696 GCA_016069955.1 Drepana arcuata
TGTCCCGCCCAGCTTCTGTCGGGTGAAAAAGTTAAATTGCCCGTAACACGATCGCAGCGCCATCTATCGGGTCCAATTGTAAATCTAAACCATTCTCGAATCCACCTTAAGACACACAGAAAGGGATAGCTTCGCCCGGGTGAAAAAGTTAAATTCCTGAAACTCGATCGCAGCGCCACCTATCGGGTCCAATTTTATATAGCCTATGTTCACCGGAGATAGTGTAGCTTCCCAACAGTGAAAGAATTTTTCAAATCGGTCCTGTAGTTTTTGGAGCCTATTCATTACAACCAAACAAACAAACAAAGTTTTCCTCTATATAATATTTTTTAAAGTATGATGCTCTTTCACGCCATAGCGGCTGAACCGATTCTAGCAGGAAAATTTCCAAAGCTACTTTTTCGAACTCCACGCGGCCGAAGCCGCGGGCATAAGCTAGTATGTAATAACGGTTGTTTTATTCTCGCAGGCGGTTAATCAACTGATGGAGAAACGAGGAATGTCTGAAGAAAATGCGGCAGCGACCCTCGCCCGGTGGACGGAGGCGGCTGGTGATGGCTTGGTCAGGTGGGATATTGGGCTAATATCAAAATAAAAAAATCTAAATCTTTTTATTTCACATAGGCCCAGGTGGGCACTTATAAAACGTCGAAAAAGAAGCACGGTTCGGGTTGGTCGCTTCCATGGAGAAGAACCGGCAAGCTGCCCGTCTCCGCTTGGGAGAAACATTTAAATTAAACAATTATTCATTTAAAAGAGCCGTGGTGGCCGAGTGGTTCGAGCAGTTGCCTGCGACGCAAAGGTCGCAACTCCGGATCCCGACTGTACCAATGAGTTTTTCTAAACTTAAGTACAGTGATTTGTCACACCACGAGCTTTACGGTGAAGGCAAACATCGAGATGAAACCTGCATACGTCTGAGAAGAAATTCAAAGGCGTATGTATAGTCGTGCTTGAGTGCCGGGATGGACTCGCCATCCACGTTGGCACCTAAAATACCTCTGGCGGAAAGCGGGTGTGTGGGTATTACCTATACACCTCTGCCTACCCCTTCGGGGACCCTTGTGGGAAGGCGTGAGGATATATATATACATATTTATTTAACCAAACCAGGATGTAGGCTTAAAAGGAATACAAAATAAACTTATCTGTACCTTAACCTACACCAATTTTTAATACAACAATTAGGTTTACAAAACAACCCACACACCCGCTTTCCTCCAGAGATATATTTTAGGTGCCAACGAGACAGATGTCGAGTCCGTCGCCGTTAGCATGGTGGCCGACGCAGGTTTCCTCTCGATGTTTTCCTTCACCGTAAAGCGCGTGGTGTGACTAATCACTGTAATTGAGTCCAGAAAAACTCATTGGCCCAGTCGGGATTGGAGCTTTCAATCTTGCGTGTTGCGGGCTACTCGAACCATCCTTTCTAAGCTCGCGGTAATTACAGCTGTAATAAAATATTTCAGATACACTTTCGACCGTCGTACACGCGTCATGGTCCAGCCGCCATACTCGCCTGAACACATTAGAAGTATATACACGTCAATCTCTACCCCTATGCTAATGATTGTAGCACAAGATTCTAGAAATGCTGGGCTTTACAAGAGCACAGAGTTCCTACTCGACGAGACGTGTTATAAAAATAATAATTTTCGAATGAGACAGGTCCCCGGGGACCATAACGTTCATGTGAATAACCCAGATAGAATTGCAGGGTTCGTGAGCCAATTTCTTCTATACGGACTCGACGGACTGACCGAGAAGGCAAAGTTATGAGTTTGACAGTTGAGTGACGTATTTTTTGGTTGGCAACATTGTAACGAATGTCATTCGAGAATGACGTGTGTTTTAATTTGGCTGGCTGCATTTTATTTGGTTTTACGAATGCCTTCCTGTAAGCTTAGGTATAATTGTCGTTGCGATTTTGTTACACTTATATTTATTTTGATTGTTAAAGTGAAGTTAAATGGTGGTGTAGATACTTAAGTATCTGTGACAGATATAAATTAGAATTGGGCCGATTTTGACATGTCATGTTGCCATCTTAAAGAAAGTAATTGTAGTTATTGTGTATTATATTATATGTTAATTAATATATTAACTATTCAATTGGCTGTTAAAAATAGCCGTTGCTGGTAATGGCTGTTGTGCAGTAAATAATAATAGTAGGCAATCGCATTTTGATTTGCATATTATTTTTTGTTAAGGATGTTAGCTTGGACTTAAATATAAATATTAATACTTAATCGTTAACTACATGGATAGTATTTAGAGTGGAGGTATTAATTTAATTATTGTAAGATTTTGAGAATGGATCAAATTTAAGTGACATCACCAAAGAAAGTAACAAGTTACCAGTTATGAACAACAGTTGGCTAGAGTAGACATCACTACAAATTTGAAAGACGTGGACCAGTTATTTTACATATTTTATATTATGTTATGATTTATTGTTTTTAATTTCTATTGAAAAATTTACTGTTATTGGTGGCGAGTATTATTAAGATAATAATAAATATTTTTTACTGCATTATTTTGGTTTTCGTACTTCTTCTCTTAACCCTTTTCTTGACGGTGTATCTCCATAGATACAGTCAACTTTGAAAAATTATTTATAAAAAAACCTTATCTGTAAAACGAAACTTTACTCCTTTTTTAAAAGTGGCACTATTTCGGAACCTGTCTACGTCAAATTGACCTTTGTTGAAGTAACGGTTACTTCATAATATTTCAAAATACCGAACGGACTGAATGCGATTCCGCGTAAAAAGGTAAGAATAATTATTTTTTTATTTATTTTGTTCAATCAAGTGTTTATTGTACATGGCATGATAAATTAGAATGTTAGGTTAGTGTCAGGATAGAGATTTTTCGAGTCAAAACGTAATAATTTTATTGGAAACTAACTCTGAAATGATATGTATCTCGCAGTGCACACTGCCATGTTCACTAATATTTTTTTTTTTAATGAAGTGTATCTTGTGGTGCACACTGCCAAATTGTTCAGACCTTATTTTTATATATGCTTGGGTAAATTTGGAATTTGTGGTGAATGTTGCTTTGCATGAAGGGTGAGCTTTGGGTATTTGTTTCAGGGGGGAGTACAACTGTCTTTCGCAAGAGCAAAAAAAATTTGCGCGCTTGTTCCAAAATCGGGCAGACAATCAACAGACGATGAATCATCCGAGTCTGGAAATGAAATGCAGGACTTTCCATTTTTACGTAGGGTAGACGATGATTCGTCACCCGCGCCTTCATTACCATCATCACTGGAAAACCTGAATTTACTCTCTGATGACGAAATATATCCTGTTCAAGAAGCGGTCAGTGCATCTCCGTTGCAACCCTCTCCTTTGACACCATGTCAACAAAATCAGCCACCATCTCCAGTAGTCTTGCAATTTTCACAGTCTTTACCACACATCCCGCAATCGCCAGCCATTCCACCATTTCCTGGATCTCCGTTGAATTCAACTCGCTCTAAAGTTCGACTACCCAGATTGATAATAGCACGTTCAAGATTAGCAAGACCTAAAATGCCGTCACTCAACTTTCAATGGACTCGACATAAATTTGCACATAGAGCTGAAACAGAGACTAATAATTTTCCATTAGAAGACAGTTCTAACTCCTTACGAGTACTTTGCCACCTTTGTAACGAATGATACCATGCCCTGAAATAATAAAGCACTATAACGCCCGTATGGGCGGTGTTGATCTAGCAGATATGCTAGTAGCTCTTTATAGAACTGAGTTGAAAGGGCACTGTTGGTATCTTCCTTTAGTGTCACAGCTATTGGACATTTGCGTCACAAATAGGTGGATTTTGTACCGCAGACATCACACTGGGAAAACTATGAGTTTGAAAAAATTCAGGTTCAATATAGTGCAGAATTCTATGCGAAAGCAATCTGCAGGCGTAATGGGTCCTACCCCTTTAAAAGTTATAAAGACAACAGTTGCTGCACGGCCATCTTCAGATGTTCGCTATGATCAATTAGATCATTTCCCAATTTTTGGGTCAAAAGGAAGGTGCAAACTATGTACAAAAGGTCAAACCACCGTTGCCTATTCAAAGTGCCACGTGAGAGTATGCCTATTACCTGACAGAAATTGTTCTTTTTTGTTTTCACAAGGAATAATTAACTTTATTACGCATTTGCAAATCTTAATCATAAAGAATATTAAAAACTGAATTTTGAGATGAGTTTTATTGATTTTCCTTATTTTGGCATTGTATCTTATAAGATACATTTCTCCATGACAATAATTTGTTACATACTAGGCAATGTATCTCACGGGATACATTGAGTATCATCATACTGAGAAGCATAGGATTTTTTTTTCAATTTTTCCCTGCATTCAAATATATAAATAAATTGATTTTTCATAAAAAAGTATGTCAATTCTTTTTTTTTTTTTTTTGCCAAGTTAAGGGTTAAAACTAGGCTAGCTAGGTCAATGACCAAAGATATGATTGGGTCCATGAAAATAATCTTGGGGTCCTGAGGCGAGGAAAAAAAGACGGGAACTTCAAAAGACTGATGAATGTGGACGAAGTGAATGAGGTGGAATGAGGTATGCAAGTCTACAGAGAACTGGCCCTCTATTCTTTCTACTTACCCCGTTAGGGCCTCGGCGTGATGATTTGTATATGTATGTATGTACCTATGTATAAAAATAAAACCAATCAGTATGGTATCTGATTGTGTCTGAGCAGCATAGAAAAAACAACTATATTCTGTTTCATGTCAGTCAAGTATACTAACTATCAAAGACTATATTTAATACTTCTATCTATGGTCAATTGTCACTGTCAGGCAAAGGTCACGTCACTGTATTAATTTATAATATTAAAGATAAAATTTCCTTGGAAAGTATTCGCTTTTCCAAATATGTGATGTAGTAACTTCGGGAAAAAAGAAGTATACAATGTGAGTGAACTGTATCTTAATCAAGCAAACTAATAATAACAAAGTTAAGAATATTAGGTTTTAAACCTTTTTCATGACAAGTTTTAGCTCGCAAGCCGGTTGGTATAATCAGCTGTTTTTGGGTTTTTTTATTTCATTAAGGTACACCAACAATATACATATTTGGACACTGTAATACAAAAATCTAAAATTAACAACCTAATATGTACATCAATAATAGGTATACACAACACTTTTACAATATATGTTACATAAAACTTTTGTTTTGCTTACATATGAACACTGCCTAAAATGTATATATTTAGTGATTCCTCTTAGCAAAGTTAACCTCTATCTTGTGTATGTAGTATGAAAACATTTCTTTATATTCACCTTTCCTACAAGGGAAGAAAGAATGGAAGAAAAACTTTTCAACACTAAAATACTGAGTGCTTATGATCACACTGTCTAAGAAGGTTCCGAACGCGTGAGCTAAGTAAGTTAGACCCTTATGATGCTGGAAGTTTACTTGAGTTCCAAAGTAATAAATGGGGAGTTCGGAAAGTCTGGCTACTTAACCTAATGGTCGAGGTGTTTCTCTTAGAAACAACTTTTTATATGTATTTGAATTGCAGATTTACCTTAAAGCTCATGATGTAACTGAACACTACATAATTTCAAGTAAAATTTATTAATACAGACAACTGGTACTATCTTCATTTATATAATGAGTACTTAATTTATTGTGTGACTTAATTTATTGACAGCCATGGTGGCCAAGTGGTTTAAACAGTTGCCCGAAACACAAAGATTCCAAGTTTGAATCCCGACTGCACCAATTAATTTTTCTGAACTTAAGTACAGTGATTAGTCACACCACAAGCTTTACGGTGAAGGAAAACATTGAGAGGAAACCTGCATACGTCTGAGAAGAAATTCAAAAGGCGTATGTATAGTCATGCTTGAGTAATGGCGATGGACTCGCCATCTGTCACATTGGAACCTAATATACCTCTGGCGGAAAGTGGGTGTGTGGGTATTACCTATACACCTCTGCCTACCCCTTCGGGGACCTTGTGGGAAGGCGTGATTTATATTATTATTATAATTTATTGTATTCCCATTCTTGTTGTTCAAATGTATATTCTTTATTTACTTTACTTATTTTTCATTTTTGCAGATGGCATTATTTATGAAACAAGATTTTGTTCCTCCATTGCTCTCCAAGAAATGGTTTGCCATCAAGTTCAGACCGAACATGGTGAGATGGTTTTTTGTTATTGTGAATTTGCAATGTTAGTTGAAGAATTATTCTAAATAGAGGGAGACAGTTAAAATCCTTGTCCAATGTGATGCTAGTTTGATCTTAAGACATCTTCATGCCAGGTTCATGCTGTCCAACAGGTTCCCCAAGAAAGGTGTAAGACTGGATGGTCTTTGTACCAGGGATATGTTAGGTGACTATGTGAACGATGGCAAGTCCGTCTCGGTTTCTTAAGCATAAGCATAACTTATATATGACTTATATATGTCTTTGCCGGTTTTATAACTATGTGTTTCTTTACCATAAAGCTTGTTGCGAGATAAATCAGTGTTCAGAAAAGTCATCACTACAGTCGGGATTCGAATCTGCAATCTTTGTGAACGATTCCAAATAGTGGTAGCAGGTCTAAATAATCTTTGTTAATTTGGTGTCACAGCTATGAATAGTTGAAATAGTTGTCCTATCTGATAAAGATGGCGCTGTATTCAAAAACAATATTTCCAACAGCTCCTGTACAACAGGGAGCATGTCATATCCATATTGGAGAGCGGCCTGATGTTTAGAGAAGATAGTATTGAAGTATGTATTGTTTTTAATTATTTAATTATCTGGAAGTGTTACAAATTACTGTGGCTATGTCCGCTAGTTGAGTTGGTTTGGTCATAGAGAAAAGAAGAGTGAAGAAAGATTGATGAAACAGATATACAATGCGGAAGTTCGTGCAGGACCTAGATCAAATCGATCGGACACTCAATGAAGGGAATGTCAAGAGTACTCGAAACCGGCAAGCATGTATGAAGAGACGGATGAATGTGAGCGGAGCGAAAGTCTAAGGAGAATTGGCGCTCTACTCGCTCTGCCTACCCCGTTAGGGACAGAGAGCTATATTAATAGCTGGATTAACATATTGTTACGATGGAAGGTTCTGGAGGTCTTGCCGTGTGAAAGCCATGCGAAACAACAACACTTAGCAGGAAATATAGACAAAAGGAGACAATTAAGAAAGGACGTAAACAAGTTGTTTTCGTCGCCCGGCCATTGTTCTGCGGATGCATTCACACGGCAATTCTACGAACATCTTAATGGCAGTCTAGAGCCTTCCACCGATATCTAGTATGTCGTACCAGTGCCATATATAAGGCGGTATCCGATGGGCACGGGCAGTCAGTTTTTTACGGAGTTAGTTTAGTCAGTCAGTTTTAGAGAGTCAGTTCTCAGTTAGTTCAGTGCAAGTTCAGTGTGATCACAAGTGTTTTAACAGTGACTTATTGAGTGTTACAGTGTTAGTGAAGTATTTCAGTGTCTAGTGTCCACAGAGTAGAAGTGTTCAGTGCCTAGGGTTTACTGTGTTTGACTAGTACTGTGTTGTAGTGATCAGTGTTATAGTGAAAAGAATTGTAGCGAAGTGTACGGATTTATCGTACAAGTTTCCGGAATTATATTGTGTATAGAATAAAGTGTCGTTTAAGTGCATCAACCGGCTATCATTAGATTATCCCGAACCCCAGCTCGTAACAATATGTATTTTGATCCAGAGAAAAATCTACCAATCCTTTAGAGCGAGTGAAACTGCGGACATAGTCTATATCTATATAACTCAAAGGTGACAGACTGACATAGTGATCTATCAACGCACAGTCCAAACCACTGGACGGATCGGGCTGAAATTTGGTATGCAGGTAGATGTTATGACGTAGGCATCCGCTAAGAAAGGATTTTGATTGATTCTACACCCAAGGGGATAAAATAGGGGATGAAAGTTTCACAAACAAACTTTAAGTTATTCATTTTTAATACCTGGGACAATTCCACACAAGGTGGTCTAGGTCAAGGTGGTCTAGGTCAATACCTAGTCCCAAATTAAGCAAAGCTTGTGTTATGGTAACTAGACAACGATATATTTACTTATATAGATAGATATATACATAAATACATAGGAATTCCAAGACTAAGGTACAAATACTCGTGTTCATCACACAAATATCTGCCCTCAGCGGGATTCGAACCCGCGACCTCAAGTTTCGCAGTCAGGAGCTCTAACCACTAGACCAGACGGTCGTTATATGAAACTGTCAATTTTAAAGCGATCTTGAGAAGCGGGCTGAGACTTTTCATGCATAAAGCAACTATAACGTAGGTATCCCCTATACACACACACACATCCAAAATAAATCTAAAAATACTGCGCAAAGTCATTATCCCACGCGGGCGAAGTCGCGGGCGCAGCTAGTTAGTAAATATATATGAAGAAAAGTTTTTGTTAACGTCTGGTTTAATGGCCACAGGTAGAACAAGAGGCCCCCGAGGCGGAGGCCGTGTGGGCCGCGGCGGGGGGCGCCCGCGGGGGGTGGTTCACGCGGGGGGAGGGACTCGCGGCCACGGCTGCCCTCGCGGCATGTGTCTTGGTGTGGCCCCCAAGAAGGTGAGCTTGTATTGGGTTTTCATACATACATAAATGTCATCACGCCGTCACCCTAACGGGGTAGGCAGAGACTTCTCTCTAGCGAACTGGTGCTCTTTACTCTATTGTGTTTTCATCATCATCATCATCATCATATCACCACGCCGAGTCCCTAACGGGGTGGGCAGAGAGTATATATTGTGTTTTCTTTGTTTAATTTTTGACCGTGGTGGACGCGTGGTTCGAGTAGTTGCCTTAAGAGGAGTTTAATTACAAACAAACGCATAAAAGATTCATGCATAAAGGTTTCTTCTCGATGTTTTCCTACACCGTACAGCTGGTAGTCTGATCAACCATGTGACTGGTTATTTACAAAGGTACATGTGAATTAAATATGAAAATCTGGCACTCTCTCTGCCTACCCCGTCAGTGACTCGGCGTGATGATATGTATGTTTGTATCTTGGGATGGAACAGTCTCCAGCGCTGGAGCCTCGTCCAGTGTGCGGCGTATGCGGCACTCCCTTTGTGTATTCGCGGCGTCCACCGGCGCCGCTGCGGGGGGTCCTTGCGGCCTCTGCTGGAGACCATGCGCGAGTACTTAGCCCTCGCACGCCGCGCGGCCGCCTGCCTCAAGGAGTACTCGGCCCTACATGCACACAGGTTGGTAGCACCCTAGGCAGACTGATATACATACTTATATAGATGTAACAACAATAATATTGTGGACATCTCACACAAAGCCAACTGACCCTAAACTAGGCAGAGCCTGTACTATAGGTATCGGCGACTGATATACCTTATATAGATGTAACAACAATATGTGGCGGACGTAATAAAACCAACTGACCCTAAACTAGGCAGAGTCTGTGCTATAGGTATCGGCGACTGATATACACACTTATATAGATGTAACAACAATAATATTGTGGACATCTCACACAAAGCCAACTGACCCTAAACTAGGCAGAGCCTGTACTATAGGTATCGGCGACTGATATACACACTTATATAGATGTAACAACAATAATATTGTGGACATCTCACACAAAGCCAACTGACCCTAAACTAGGCAGAGCCTGTACTATAGGTATCGGCGACTGATATACGCACTTATATAGATGTAACAATATGTGTGGACATCTCATAAATAACTGACCTAAACTAGGCAGAACCTGTACTATAGGTAATGGCGACTGATATACCACTTATATAGATGTAACAACAATATTATTGTGGACATCTCACTGAAACCAACTGACCTAAACTAGGCAGAGCCTGTACTATAGGTATCGGCGACTGATATACGCATATATAGATGTAACAACAATAATATTGTGGACATCTCACACAAAGCCAACTGACCCTAAACTAGGCAGAGCCTGTACTATAGGTATCGGCGACTGATATACACACTTATATAGATGTAACAACAATAATATTGTGGACATCTCATACGGAGCTATCTGACCTAGCCTAGACGAGTTTATTTCACCTGGCAATTTCTGTTCCAGCGGCTCAATATCGTCAGTGATAGAGTCAATGCACACGCTGTTATGCCGACAGCAGAGCGAGATGGCGATAGTTATGTCTCGGGCATCCTCGGCTGTGCTCGGCAACGCACCCTGGCTCCGAGGAGATGTAGCCTGGGATGCTGTGCCCAAAAGTGAAGAGAGTGATAACTTGATGGTAAGAATTTTGTATTTGTTTTCATGGCCGTTTGGCAAAAAAACTTTTTCAATACCTTCAATTAGGTACTACATTTAGACAGTCTGGTCTTGTGATCAGAGCTCCGGATTGCGAAACTTAAAAGCCGTGGGTTCGATTCCCACTGAGGGCAGATATTTGTGCGTTGAACATGAGTATTTGTATTAGTGAGAAGTCTATGAGTTGCAAGCAGAAGAAAATCAGAATGCGTCCGTAAGATAACTCGTGTATTGAATCAATCAATTGTTTTTCCCCCGATGACATTTGTCTTTTCGCGCCATAATCGTTCTATGGTGCCAGTATCACTGATTATTGTCTATAGTACAATATACAATACTCTACACTTCAATTAGTCTTTAGATGTCTTATGTGCATACTCATCTATATCGTTGTCTAGTTACCATTTCTGTTCACTAAAAATTTTGTCGTTGCTATACGATAAATAGCGTGAGTGTGGCCAGAAAGGGATTTCGGAGGATGGCGTGACTGATCTGTATTAAAGTACAGTCGGGATTCGGGAACAAACAACCGTTTTTTTTTTTTTTTACTGTCTCTCGTAGCGTGAGTTCCGGGAACTTTTGCCACTTAACCGGTCAATGGCGAGACCTAGGCCTCCAGCCAGGCACTTAAGTATTAAGCAACAGCTAAGGGCACCCCCTGTGGGGTTCGGACCTCGGCTTAGGGCGTTGCTGGTTCGTTCGCGAGCAACCAAGAGAGCTGGGCTGGTCTGGTATTTTATTATTATTTAGTTATTTGGGGAGGGGATTTGCGCTACTGGCTCGGCTCGGGCCGGCACTTGCGAGAGTCTGGGGGGACCTTTTGTGTTGGAGGCGACTAGAACTTTATTTGAATTCTAGTCGCCGTCACAGTACTCGGTGATTAGTCACACCACGAGCTTTACGGTGAAGGGAATTGAGTGGAAAACTGCATACGTTTGAGAAGACATTCAAATACGTATGCATAGTCGTGCTTGAGTAACGGCGACGGATTTGTATTTCTTCTTAAAAATTGCCCAGGTTGCACTGTTAGAGACTCACTGATCCCTTAGGAAGGCGTGTAGATAATAAGCTTTACTTCTCCAACTTACAGAAGATTCACCACGCCTTCTTAGTAGTGCAATCGACTCTTCTCAAACACATTGCGATGGCTCACTACATACCCTCCGCGCACGCGCAAAAGATATACAAAAATCACAACGAACGCATTCATTGGATACACTCAGTCTTGATACAGTATTTACACGAGCAATTCAAACAGAACTTGGAATCGCTCGAGAGGATGTACAGGCTTCTTAAGAATTCCGGCAGTAGGGATGACGTCACCAAAAAATTCGGTTCGGCTATAAATGACAGTTGGTTGTACTCCGAAGTTCACACCGGCATCGTGAAAACCTGTTTAGAGTTGAAACT
>JACCPG010011310.1:0-16573 GCA_016069955.1 Drepana arcuata
CAATCTGTTTGTGGAAATAGTATTAGTATTAGAGCATCGATTTGGTGGGCGTGGGGCCTTTGTTAATTGATTAGTTTCACACCCGAATGCCTCTCACGGTACACAGAGCACGCTACCACTCGTTCCAATAACATGGGATTTTCATAACGAGCAAATAGTAATTTATTAGAGTAACGATAAATATTATAATAATTGTTCGTTAATGGTGAGAGTGAGTTTTGGTCTGAGGGTCAAGTCATTGGCATAAAGCGTTCGATTCTCGCACAACCAAAACTTATGTCCTACATATTTTAGTTGTTTGGTTTGAGTAAAGTATATCAACCTGGAAAATTACTAAAATATATATACATTTTCCTGTACCTTAATGAAAACAACTATGCCTTTTTACATAACTTTATCTTTATACCTGATAGCTCGGTTTAATATAAGATACGATTAATAAGAACCACATATTATTTTAAAAGGTTTATTGTTTATAACCATCTTAACTATATACGTAGTGTCTCGGCAATATTTTATGAAAAATTCGAGACCTATCAGCGAACTGATTGTGGTCTCGGAGGGAATATTATACGTCGAGACTTATAAGAAATAAATTCAACTTGCGTTTAGAGGAAAAATTTCAGTGTAACGTTATTCGTAAGATATTTCTTTTACGTAGGTATGTAGTTATTCATAGTAATGTTACTAAATTACCTGAAAAAAACGTAAGATCATGTAGATGTGTTACAAATTTATACGATTTTGTAACATTACAAAAACAGCGTAATGACGTCGATGTTTGTACATTATGATAGAAGAATTAAAGAAAAGAAATAATCCATTACATCAGTACAAAAGGCAAGGTATGGTCGGCATTTAGTAATATTTAAGTAAAATAAATTGCTTATAAAACCTTATAATGTTGTTTGTGTTGACATTATCTGAATTAAAAATATTGCGATAATTTTTTTTCATATTCTACTTACTATAATGGATGGATATTTTAACATTTTCATAGCAGAATTGTTGCCACATCCAGTTGGATAATATTTCAACATGGCAACAATTACCCGTATCAGCGCAGTTGTTAATGGCGGAAGGCCAGTGTATGAATGCGAGCGGCAAATCGGTAAGTGGGCCCCTTTGTCGCTTGCGCGACTACAACTTACATTTTTGCCCTTATTTTTTTGCTGTGTATTGTGATCAACTTTATATAGGTACCTTAATTTGTTTATACCAACCAAAAAACATTAGAGTGGACAAGAAGCTTATCGTAAAATTTATAGGTGTAAAATTTAGTACCGCAAAATAAAAATACTAGAAAAACTGAAAAAGATTCGCCATTTGTCACGTTTGCACTTTAAATTGTCTGACTACAAAAAGGTGACTAGAGTACGCAGAAGCCCCGTGAGGAAGCCGTTAGCGGGTGTGAAGATAGTAATGATAAAACCTGTAGACAGCTATAGATCAATCTTTAACATGTATTGTATTTAATGTGGAAATAGAACCAATTTCCTAATTACAATTAAATTATATTAATATAATCCTATTATCACTTAATACCTATATTTTGGGTGAATATTAGACTTTTTTTTATACAACAAGAGTGACAAACAAGCATACGGCCCACCTGATGGGAAACGGTTACCGTAGCCTATTTACGCTCACGATACCGAAGTATCACTTGCGCGTTGCCACTCTGTGTTCGAAGAGTTATAGTGTGTTGGCAGCATAATGGGTTTAATCTCTCTGCTTCAAACACAATGTAACAATGCTCCCCCCTCCGCAAGGAGCTTATTACTGGAAACCTTATTCACCGCGTACGAACACAACACAATAAATTGTGTTATTTGGCTACGGACTTCTATAAGGTGGAGGTCTTGTCCCAGTCGGGCAGCTCCAAATTCGAACGGGAAACCCGTTATGCCCTACCTCTCTTAATATACTAGCATTTTTTTTGTGACCTAGTTGGGAATGCTAGTGCACAGTGCATATATTTTGTTGAATAAAATTCTAGATATTCTACAGTTGAAACGTATTTAGTGCAGTTTATAAATTGCAGCAAATATTAACAATTATTTTAATAACAAAAAAGTGGATATTTTTCTGTATGAGGTGGCGTGTAGGTACCTGAATTTAGGTACTATTTGTGGAGCACACACTCGCCATACTATGTTTTAAGTTTCTATGTAAAATATGATAAATCATTAATCATTTATTCCTACTCTCTTTGCGCTAGTATTATTTTTAATTTCACTTATTAAGACAGATTCAACTACCTGGATCAAATAGATCGGATTCTGAAGGACGGGAACGTTAAGAGTACTCGAAACCGACGAGCATGTATGAAGAGACTGATGAATGTGGACGAAGCGAAAGAGGTATGTAAGTCTAGAGAGATCTGGCGCTCTATACTCTCTGCCTACCCCGTTAGGGACTTGGCGTGATGATATGTATGTAAGACAGATTCCTCTGGATCGAAGTTTGTCCGAGCAATGTATCGTACTTACATGTTATAAAATAAACCGCTTCCTACAGTCATGCACTAACTCTCTTGCAGAGAAGACTTTTGTACAAAATTTCTCGGCGATAAGAAATGTAATCTTTGGTGGCGTTTTATTCAAAGATTCTTCTTAACTTATGTTTTTTTAATAAAGCGCCACCATAATGTTCACCCTCCTTCTTTTTCGACGTTTTATATGTGCCCACCTGGGCCTATGTGAAATAAAAAGATTTTGATTTTGATTGACCCTTATAAAGAATTATTCGTTTTATCTGGCAGAGGTGAGTGATATCTAAAATATCTTACGTTAAATTTATACATGTGTACATTAAACGAACTGTTTTATCAGATTAACACTTCCAATTTCAAAAAACAGTGTATAGTGATATTAAGGCGATGTAATTTTGTTTTTCAATTGAATATATAAGAGTTTTTCCAACTTTAATTAAATAACCTCGAGGAATGTATTTAAGTTAAAAGTTGAAATGCTTCGGACTGGAAAGCGGCGGAACCAGAAATTATTGCTTTATGAGGCGTTAAATTGAGAACTGCAAGAAACGCTCAGCATCGAATTAAATTACTTCGAACACACTTTATTTCAATGTTCACAATAAGAAATGGAAATATTAAGAAAAAGAACAATAACTTTACAGGTAATAAAATTACACATTCTTTGCGAAGTATTTCTCTATTAGCAAGAGAAAAAAATATATTTTATTACAAGGGACCTCGAAGGGCTAGGCAGAGGTATGTAGGTAGTACCCACCTAGATACCCACTTTCCGCCAGAGATATATTTTAGGTACCAACGTGACAGATGGCGAGTCCATCAACGTTACTCAAGCACGATAGCGGTGATGGATAAGTAAGTAAGTTACATACGCCTTTGATTTCTTCTCAAACTTATACAGGTTTCCTCTCGATGTTTTCCTCCACAAGCGACTAATTGCTGTACCTAAATTCGGAAAAAATCGAAGGTACAGTCGAGATTCGAACTTCTTTATGTTTCAGGTAACTACTCGGACCACTCGTCCACGACGGCTCGGAACATACAATAATGTTATTTATTGATTCAAATATTTTCCAATTAAAGATTCTACGTGCCAAAAAATATCAAGATTGTTTTCTCGAGCTCCGAAAATATATATTGCATAGTTATGTTATTTGTATTATATTTATTTATGAATATTTGGTATATTACATAATATATTGCACCTAAATATATTTTACGTGAAGTGAAGAAAATACTGTTACAGCACTACCTACCCTTTCCAGGAACTTAGAGGGAAGGCGAGAGGAAGTGCTTTCATATTGGTATGCTGGTGTTATACCTCGCGGGCCTCCTATTTGTTATTATTTGAAATACACTATAATTATTAATCTACAAATATTTAACATTATTTAACTAGAGTAACATTAACGATAACATTTGAATAAATACTATTATTAAACAATTATTACGTAGTTAATTGGTGCGCGTTCACCACATAATATTATCCCCACCGGGCCCCGTAGAGACGTATTCCGTAGCACCGTAGCTGGAAGCTACGACAGATTCAGTGCTACGAAAGTCTCCGCGCTCGCTGCCGCCGCGGAGCGGTCGCACGCGCCACAAACACGCAACTTTCACCCGCGTCGTTAATCACAATTTACGAACCAGATAAAAGTTTATTACTCATAATAATATTGTTGTAGTGCCAGTGGCCAGTATCACAATAACTATGATCTGAATGTGGAGACAAATGCTGTTTCTGAATTTAAACTATGAATTTGAAAAATATATTACTATAATAATGTAGTATAGATATAGTTAGATATGTGTCATTGCGCATCATAGTTATATTATCTCCGTGCCAAGTATTGTAACAATTAATTCAACATGCTTCGATTTTATTTTGGGACAATTCTGACTCTACTGGTGGGGGGTAAGTAAGCGTGGTATAAACCTAAAAGAAAAAAGATAATGGTAGTTTCATGTTTAAAATAAACCAAGTATGAGACATATAATTATAAGCTTTCAATAGTGAATAAGTGGATAACGTATGTAACGAAATCCAGTCAATTAGAGGAGCGTTTATTAACAAAACACAACACCATTAACTTGGATGACAGCAATTAGCGAAGCTTTCGATATATACATTTGTACGAAGCAATATTTACTAATGCTTCTGTTCTTGTCTTTACGTAAATTGGGACGAGAAATTCACTTCCTTGAATTCATTATTTATACAAAAGGGTACTTAGTTGGTCAATAGATCAAAAGGGGTTGTTAATTAAGGTATAGGATTGGGATTCCTTTGAGAGATTACACGGAAGTCTAGTCGAAAAATATAATTAAGGCATAGGTGTAGGTAATACCCACAATACCCACATTCCGCCAGAGGTATATTAGGTGCCAACGTAACAGATGGCGAGTCCATTGCCGTTATTTAAGCACGACTATTACATAGGCCTTTTGAATTTCTTCTCAGACGTAAGCAGGTTTCCTCTCGATGTTTTCCTTCACCGTAAAGCTCGTGGTGTGACTAAATTACGAAGGTTAATAATTTTAGGAGATAATAAGTGTGATTGATTTATTGGTAAAATTATATTGGGTCTTATAGCATAAATGTTAACGCAGAGGTTCTATATATTATATTAATATAAAGATTTGTTGTGCAAAAAGGACAAGGCACTTACTGGGCAACCCATATCAAATCTGTCAAATCTTATTCGTGTTGCCGTTAGCTTCAGGCTATTTGAATACATAAACCAAATTACTAACGAAACAGAACTCTTTTAAGGCTCTTTGGTGTGAGGTTATTTTTTGCTCTTCTAATATTACGATTTATGGATATACGTATATTTATATCATAACCACGTAAATCTTGATATTTCATCCCGTGTTAGGCTGTAGTGAAGTGCGCGAAGAAATAAACATAATACAATTCTAAACAAAAAATGCTATCACATACATACATATCATCACGCCGAGTGTATCATAATCTTGACATTGACTTGATGCTGCTCGTCTGGTAGCCTTTAATATGCTGTGTGGTTTACGTTGATGCCGGATAAGTAGCCAATGAGTAGAAGAAGTGAAATAGACTTAAACAGGTTTTAAATATATAAATAGAACATACAGATATTGTATCACCACAAGATATACAATAATTCAATCTAATTGATCACTTGCTTACTACGGCGATTGCTTGCCACCTTCATTGTAATACAGATTATCCGATTATGCTGTTTTACGCATCTTTCTCTGTGCGATCTATCATGGCTATTAACACTTTTGCCTAGATATTATTTTGTAATATAGAATCTGTATAAGCTACTGACGTGCCCAGAATTCAAATGGTTGTTTAAATTCGCGAAATTAAATACACAAGCAGCTGCGCCCAGTAATTTATTATCGACGAAGCTCAATCTCATCGTTTTTGATTAACTAATTTATACTTCAGTAAGTACGTGCATTAACCGTTTTTCAATTATGCAAAGTCCTAGAGCCTAGGACCATTTCTATTAAGCGTAAGTTAACTGCTTGTGTAAATTACGTTTAGGTAACGTCACTTAACATAGACGTGAACGTGTTATTTTCAATATCCTTTTCATGTTGTCAAGTAACTGCTACTTAAGTAAGTTAAGCTTCAATCATCTTGTTCTAGTTCCTTTGTTTAAGCCTAGTAATGATGCCAAGTCCCGCCAATAAAGGATTACATTCCACTTCTTCATCATAATAGGGTTGCGGTTGTTTACTTAGGACCGTTGCTTTAAGGATGCCATATATTTAACCTTCCCACTTGAATACACATACTTTACTCATATATTTATGACTGTAGCCCAATAACTATAGGTCTTTCACTGGATCGATGATATAGTGTGCAGGGAAGATTTGTATGGGACTTTCGAAGGATCGCTAAAGCGCGAAGGGTGTACTACTCAGCAAATGGGTTAAAAGAATCTGATATTATGTTGAACGCCAAATCATTCGAATGAATCATTAGAACTCTTAAAATCCTCCTCTATAGGCAAAAGTATGTATGTATGTATAGGCAAAAGTGTAATAACATTTTCTTTTTATATCATCACGCCGTCTCTGCCCGGGTAGGCAGAGAAAATCTTCTTTTCGCTATCGCTAATATTTAGGTACCAACGTCAGCTGGCAAGTCTGTCACTATACATTCTTTCAATTTCTTTCCAAACGTGCTTAGGATTAGATTCCTAAACATAAACCTCGTGGTGTGATACATTTATCAGTAATTGACTTTAGTTAGGTTCCGACCCCTGGTGTCTAAACGTGCAATCTCAACTTCGCTGTTGTATATTCCTACCACGGCTCGTCTTTTAAATAAATATTTTCCTTTGAATGAGGTTAAATAACAAAGAAATGCTATCATCATCTCGAAATTTCGACAAATAAAAAATGTTTTCTAATTTTTAAATTAATTTGGTAGGATTTAGCTTTTTGGTTATATTATACGTGGTAAAATTTAAAAGATATTGTATGTATGTACGTAGATATGGTACTTTTTGTTGATGAGTGAAAAGTGGTCAATTAGTTTGAATAATTTGGTGATACAACCTGTGCCTGGGCTACATGACATACATGAATAAGGATAGGGTTCTTTCTAAATCTCTTGCCGGTTCTTTTTGGGAAGATTTCCAATCCAGAGGTGGATTATATCATTGACCTACATTTATAGCACATGAGTAGGTATATTCATCACATAATATTTGTTGTTAGTTGGAATTGAACCTACTACCAACGGGCCAACAAGGTCGTCAAATTGTACATTAAGTCCCCCGCTTGCAATTGCTGGAAGCCTTAAAATAGCCATAAAGTAAAGCGCTAAATGAAGGAAGAACATCGCTCCAAGCCAGTGTGAAAGTTTATTGGATCCGAGATGTTGCACTTGTGGACTTAACGACAATAAATAGTAGAGTAGATTTATTTTAATTAGCAAGCTATAAAGTATAATATGTTTAACCAAAATAGTTCATATAATGCTTCATAGCCTTGCTTTCATCATTCAAATTAGCTAATCATATTCGATTGCTTATTAAAAGGTACTCATCGTGTCAACAAAGCAATCCATTATTTAAATAATTCAATGAAAATTATATCCAATTGTTGGCGAACAGAAAGAAGCATGATTCCTATTGAAGTTTCGGCAAATGTAGGGTGCTCGAGGTACATTATGGACAAAGTACATTATACTTTTATCGAAGTACAGTACAGCCGTAATTGAGTTACGTTTTCATTCTTGTACATGTATAGAAAAGCATTTGTATGTAATCGTTCGTATTTTAGAGATGAGATACTGGAGATTTAGAGATGAGATTATGCTCTTTATTTTATACTAGCTGTACCCTGGCAGTTCCCACGCTTCGCTGTGGATATGTGGCTGATGCAAATAAAAAATAGTTAAAAAAACTAAAAAAATACACTTTTTAAAGAAAATCCAACTAAAAAATAGAAAATGATCATTTTAGCGATTATTTTAACGTAGCGTATTATCAAGTTTATCTTTCGAATCAGCATCAGCACCTTTGCTTAGCAGTGCAAAAATGAATATAAAAAATCGCTGATCCTGATTATCCTTGTAAGGATAACGGGTCAAAATGGTTAAAATATTGAATTGTCATCGGTCCTTAATAAGTATGCAAAATTTCGAGTTAATCCGACGTTTTGAGGGGGGTTAAAATCATGTTCAAAGATTCCGTTACATACAAACATACTAACATACATACGTCTCAAGCTAATAAAAGCGTATTAAAAATAGATAAAAACAATCCTTGATGCGGATTATATATCATGCTAAAATTTCAAATCGATCGGTGCAGAACTTTTTGAGTTTTTGAAGCGTACACAAACCAACATAACATTTATATATATATAGATTATACTACAATAAGATATCATTTTAATAAAAGATTTGGTCTCAGCAAATAATGTTCAAACAAATATTGTTGGTGTAACTGTGGTTGAACCGAGTATCAATTAAACTCAGACACGAAGGTTGCCCGCAGTTTACTTTGAAAATAGCCGCAGGAGTGTTAACGTTATTTAACGAGTAGTACATGCGATACGGTTATGGGATCTTCCGATACCGTCCTTTTTCAACAACGACTTTAAAACTTACTATTTTAATGGAAAAGATTGAAGCATATCTAATCTTCCTAAGATAGCTTAAGCGGTAACTTTGATAATAATTTGGCTCGGGATGCAATTAATGATATTCTAATTACTGACAACATTTTTAAGAACTACCTTTCAGAGCTACTGCTGCTGATTGTGCGTCTTTTAATTAGACCAATGAACTATAATTTGAATAAATAATATGGTGTTTTTTATACGAGCATCTTCAACCGAGCTGTAGAGTAATCGTGCATTGTAGGGAGTATTAGTCTTAACAAAAAGCTGGTGTTACATATAGAATTCTAGTTGGCATAACGGTAACCTGCTCTTATGCCACAAGCATAGCAATAATTGGCAAAGCCTACGGCTATGGTTACAGTGCATTTTTAGATTTATTCGTAATATCTATATTGATTACTAACAATAACTAAGGCAGTGACAAACTTTGTTTTTCTCAGTCACCTTTGACTGGCAACGGGGAAGTTTCCGTAATAAAACTACTAATTGCTTTAGTTTTGTCACCTTCGCATAAGATACATACTTTTAGAAATAATTAGTCGCATTAGTAAGTGTGAATAGTCACGGCTATTTTGCTTTACACTTGGTATGGCCTTTGAATATTCCCTTCTCAGTTCTGAAACCGACCACCTCGTTGGTGGAATCCAATTATATTTAATTTATCTCTCAAATTGGTATAACCGCACCCTTATTCCAGGGACAATAGAAGCATCATATTTGATCTGACAACAAGGGTTGTCCCGGTGGCCACTATTTTACAAACTTTGACACTTCACGTCAAAGACGTAACTCTGTGGACATTTTGGTAATGTCGTTGCCCTCTCGATGCATGTCCCTGTCATAGATCAACTAAAAGTTTATTATCTTATTAATTGTAGTGTGAACTTCCAGTACGGATACGTATAGTATGTATATTTATTGGGTCGCAACCATGCGAGGGATATTGTTAGTGTTTAGAAGCGTCTAAAAGTGCGCAGTAACCCCTTATCATCTACTGGCCGTATACTTGTTTGCCATTTTCGAGGTATATCTCTACCAAAGTAAAGTCCCCCGCTGAGTCTGTTTGTATGTCTATATATTGCGATAAACTAAGAAACCGGTTCATCACCAGTTTTCACCACTAGACAGATTGATTTCTGAGCAAAGTTATAAGATTTCTAAGCATTATACATCTACTGGTACTACATGTGCGAAGCCGGTGTGAGACGCTAGTCACCAATGCACTGTATTAAAGAATATTGGATTACAGAAAATAGCTTGTATTTTCTTAAACCATTTTTTATTTTATATCATCACGCCATCCCAAAAGCGTCCCCCGAAAGGGTAGGGAGAAGTGTATAAGTAATTTTTTTTTGTTGAGCGACGAATTTCACTCATTACGACGAATATTTATCTATTAGATATCATTGTATAGCTCGATAATATTTTGTTTTCAAAATAAGTTCATCGTTAATGATCAGCGTACGTAAGCACGCACACGGCACGATAGTCAAAACGTAAACGTGGAATGGGAGATGGTGCCAGTAATTTGGTAAATAAACCAATTACTGCGTTGGAATATACGATGCGTTCCGTTACGGAGGGAGATGTTACAGCTGAACACGTTTTGGCGCTCACTCAGCCCGCCCACACGATACCTGAGCTATTTACCTTATTTCACTGGACACATACAAATTGTGCACCTAATCTTCTTTAGTCCGAAGTGACAGATATTTAATCTTGTAAGTAGATACTTGACCTAATAGCGCGAAGATAAATCGTTACTTAGTTTTTATTATTAACATTGATTGATAAAGAGCGATTGTATTCTATTCGTGATAACAATAATCTTTATGTATATTATTCAGTCAAGTGGGAGACTTTGTTTGTAATTACTTAAAGGTATGTATATCGAACTTTTAACATACCATTATCGTTACAGGCATTGAACACGACTATACATACATGTAATTTTTCTTCACAGTAAATCTCTTGGTGTGAAAAATAACTATATATCATCATCATCATCATCATCATCATCATCATCAATCAACAATATATATAATAAAAATTTTACGAGTCGCTGTCTGTACATTGAAGATATATGAGAAAAAATATTATTGGGGCCTTTATTAACGTAAATAGCAGCCAAAACAATAACTGTTAGAATTTTTGTTTGTTTGTCTGTTGAACTGTTTGTCTGTGCGTGCCCGCTAATCCCAGAAACGGCTTATTCGATTTAGATGTGGTTTTCACTAATATATTGTGGTGAGCTTCACGTAACATATCCAAAAAATACTGTCCCAGCGTCACTATCCCACGCGGACGAAGTCGCGGACACAATTAGTTACAAATATAACTCTACATATCTCTAAATATGTATAATACTAGTGATTAGTCACACCACGAGCTTAACGGTGAAGGAAAACATCGAGAGGAAACCTGCATACGTCTGAGAAGAAATTCAAAGGCGTATGTATAGTCGTGCTGGAGTAACGGCGATGGACTCGCCATCTGTCACGTTGGCACCTAATATACCTCTGGCGGAAAGTGGGTTTGTGGGTATTACCTATACACCCCTGCCTACCCCTTCGGGGACCCTTGTGGGAAGGCGTGAGGATATAGTATTAAATTATATTATTTAACTCTACTTATTACTACCGGAATTACGGCATTGATAATTAATTATGTTTATATGTGTGATGGTGTCCGCAGGGTCTCTGTGCTGTGACGAGGAGTACCGCCTAGTGAGACACCTGATGCAGAGGTACGACGCATCAGTACGCCCCGTTGAGAACTCTTCACATCCGCTTGTAGTCACCTTTGGAGTGTCGCTACACCATATTATTGACGTTGTAAGTAATACTTGCTTTTAATAACCCTTTGTATGTTTTTTTGTTATATTTTCGCGCCATCCAAAAATATTCAACGGAGAAGACCTCTTCGTGGAGCCTTTTGGGTCTTATTGGTAGCACCCTATTTCCCCTTAATGTATTTAGGTGCAGCATCAGTTTTATTTATTGAATGGTATACAGCTTATTTGTTGTGTTATGTTCCTGTCGTTACTAATGTTTCTAGAAATTTCATAGGAATGTTGCCGACAGAAGTGGTATCTGTTCATTCTCAGACTTAGACTTTGCTAGCAAAGTGTGGTAGATCATATGAAATTCCCATACAGCATTTTTTGTTTGGCTTCTGGGACTAGGTAGACGCGTGTGATATTTTCCGACATATTTATTAGTATACTAGCTTATGCCCGCGGCTTTGCCCGCATGGAAAGAGCAACATACATATTTTTGCCTTTATCATATTAGAGCTTTGAATCTTTCGGGATTCAAATGTATTCTATGTCTTAATACTGGATATAAGCCATCACCATTTTAGTAAAACGGCATTTTTTTCTGTCGTAAAAATGATTTATTTTTTCAATAAAAAGTATCCTATGTTACTTCTAACACCTCCAAGAATATGTGTACAAAGTTTTATGATTATCGGTTAAGTAGTTTTTACGTGAAAGCGTAACAAACAAACTTACATTCACATTTATAATATTAGTAAGGATGTATAAGCCTAGGTGTTAATGCATAATTAGTGGCCGCAGAACAAGAACATGTTTCGCTTGAAGGTTTTAGCCTACAGTAAGGCATGAGAATTAGAGATGATTTCATAAGAAAACCGTTTAGCATATATCTCCATTGTCTACTTTTGGGCAAATGCCAAAACTAACATCTATATATGACCGCTTTGGTTATTTTACTAAGTAACATGCATCGTTTGAATGAGAGTTTTTGGTCATTGGAAATATTTTTTTACATCTAGCGCCTACTCTATGTGGTAGTGATGTTATGTAGGTATATATATATTTTTACCACTGAAGCGACAAATAGTGATGGTAAGCGATAACCGTCACTAATAGCCACTGAGCAAGATATGCCATGCTAACTATTTGTAACCCGCATTTATTTGATTTCATAGACTTTCAAGAATATAACAAAGAATTTGTGTTAACCAGCTAATATAATCTATGTCTTGGCAAAATTACATCCAATTACGTAGTTTTTGTGTGTGGAAGAGGAACAAACTTTCTCGTTTATAATATGTGGGATTAGATTTTTATATTGCATATATAAATGTAGTATAAAAAGCTGATTGCACTCCCGATGAAATCTAGTAAGCGTATTGCAACCTTCGTGCGCGGCAGTGCGTAAAATTTGTTATTCGCAGGTTGGAGCAGAGAGGGAAGTGGCAAATTTCCCTCCCTACAAGGCGAACAATTTAATTTTCATAGTCGTCTAAGTACATTTGGAGTCAAATCAGATTTTCACGCTCGCACTATTGAATAGGATATTTTCACAGAGTTACTAGAATCTGAAATATACTCCATTTAGGTACAATAGAACCGACCTGATTACCTTCCTAAAGAATGGTACGAATAGTTATCACCAATGATTTGACCAATTTCGTTCATGTAAGGTTACGACCAATGTAGGAACAATGTTTGTGTTAAGAAAGGCACGTTTTTTGCAAATTGATATTACAGAAATTTATTATGCAATGTTGAGACTTCCTACCAGTCATTAATCAAAGATAAAGATTTAGAAAAGGCTCGACCAATTATCCCTTGGCTGATGAAAAAGCAACAGCACTGAACTAACTTCATGTTAATAGCTAAATACGGTTACAATTTCAATTGTATCTGTTTGGCGATACACAAAATAGAATAAAACTAGATTGAAAATGTTGCTATCAAGTTTGCAACTCGTACCTACATGCTATCATACATTGAATGTTGGGTACAATTTTTAAACTTTTATTTGTTTTTAACTTGTTTGTTGTTCAACTGAATGCATTGTACATTTTGCTGTGACTGAGCACAACATGAGCAGAAAAGTGAGCGCCCTTCTCTATATTTGTTACTTGTATACGTTTTGCAATGCGTATATCGGCCACAAGTAAACGAAGAAGTTGAGCGAGGAAGACCATGTTCCAACTGCCAAGACACTCAAAGATGGGACGTAAAAAGTACTTGAAGCCGGCGAGTATGTATGAAGAATGAACTGATGAATGCATACATGGAGCGAGAGCGAAGCGTGAACAACGAAGGGCGTGTTGATATATACATACTAATTATGTTATAAATTTCCCTATTTAATAATAAATAAAGCCACCATCAAGGCTACTACGGCATGGTGCCCGTTTAAGGATATATTTTTCTGTAGGTATTGACTATCGTAATGAAATTGGTCAAAATATGAGCTGGTTATTATACTTTCGACATGGAAAAAAGAAAAATATTTATATTATCCAGCCCACTCGTGGCCGGTGACCTTTCATCTACTGTTTGAGCCAACGTTGACCTTCAGATTTAATTAACTCCGTTTTGTTGCTCCGTTGAATTTGTAAAAAGGGTTTTCCAAAGTGTACAATGCGTTAACCATTGTAGATCTAGGTATTATGTAATTACATATATATCCATTAATTGGAAATCAAGTGCAAGTGTACATAATTGTAAGTTGCCAATGTTTTAACTAAATTCTTTATTTTCTTAAACTACTAGTTAATAAAAGTACAGTGCCTGCTTACCAGCCCCTGCATCCTGAAAAATAACTATATTATAAAGTTGACAGTCTTCCGATGGGATGCAATCTGTGCTAGCAGCTAGTAATGAAATAATACAAGTGCTACTAGTACGGCTTTTTTGGTCTGGATCTCTGATCTACCGTAGCAATACGAACATTCTCTGGAGCAGTTAATTGGCTGCGATCGTATGCTTCCCCTTAAATGTAGATGTATGTAGTATTGAGTTTAGGACCTCATTATAGTCAGCCGTGAATGGGTATGTCGAATACAATGGCGAGTGTGTGAATAATAGCTGCATTCAGGGAGCCATTGCTGCTTAGCGCTCTTCCTGTGTGTTGATATTGTCATCCATATTACGTATTTAATAAGGTTTCTAAAAGGGCAGTTATAGATATATTAAATATTAATAATACGGTAGTATACAAGGCGTTTACTTACTCACCTTTACTTTACTGATCCAACTTGGTAAATAATCAATTTGTGTGCAATCAATTTTTTTTTTGTATTGTCAGTGTAGTTTCAGTATTTTGTAGTGTCAGTTCAGTGTAATATAAGGACTTATTCGACACACCCTTGCAATATTCCATACGTGACTGAAATAATGTAACTGCATATTTAATTGAAACAAAAATCGTCTACTCTCGAGTTTTTTCTCCCTTTTGTACATTGAGTTTTTTACCTTTTCCACAGCCAATATGAATAATGTTTATAAAATAACCAGAAGCTTATAAATGAATTTGCTTCTATGTTCAAATGAATGTTTAATTTCGTCATAAATACAAAGTGTTTCACGCATAGTTACACGGTCAGGTTTCCTGATTCAGCGGACTTTGAGCTCAAGTAATTGTACTAATCACAGCCATTAAGGTTATATATGAGCTTCATCCCACTGGCACGAAGGAAAATAGCTTTGATTTATCAAAGGGATCCTTGTGGATCTCGGCTCGTTCGAATACGATTCTAAGCGTACGTAACCTTACCTTTAATATCGACATGTCACGTTTTTCCTACATAATTCGAACGTATACTTTTCAAATACACGTATTTTCATAATCCAATGCCTATTCAGGTGGAACACACCCGGTTTCCATAATTGTACTGACATGTAAAGGTAATATATTATATCAATTTATAGCTGGATTAAGCTTCGCATTGAAATTCAAATGTGGTAATGATTTTGCGATACGTAAGAGTCTTTAAGAATATGCTTATAAAAAAAAAACAGAAATAGTTGTGATTGAAAAGGAAGGATGATAATTTTACAGTTCAATACAAGTTTGAAGAGAGCAGGTACCTACTTGCGATATTGTAAGCGATTATGTGCTATAGCATCTGCTTACCATCTAGGAGGGTATGGCATACAAAAAGCACACATAAATAAGCGAAGAAATGATAATAAAAAAATTTTTTGCAGTTAGGCATAGAATATGTGCCTACCTACGTTACAAAAGTTGAATTTAATTAATTTGGTAGGTACTTTTTATCATATACTTTACCTTCCAATCTAACGGTTCAATATTCCTAATTTGTTTGACACCAACAATTTAATCGAAATATAATTGAAAACTACGTTATTTCAATTATCTCGCATTTGATGAAAGCTTCTCTTCAATGATAATATCAGATAAATTCGTTCAGAATAGATACGATCTCACCAGCGTATATGCGACACAAACTTGGAACTAGTTAACGAGAAAATGGAAGAGAAAAAGCGATTTCATATACCTGTTTCCAATAAGCGCGAAAAAAAGTTCAATTTATGTGCACCCACCTTTAATATGAATTTTCTCAAAACTTTTGTATAATGAAACATGGTCTTCCTTTTAGTCCCATCATAAAACGACAAATATTTTACTTAAGAAATTTGTTTTTCAGAATTCCAATGAACTGGAGGGACGGGTTTTATATTGGTATCAGATATGTGCCCAAGTAAAGATACATAAACGTACTGAGCTTCTGCTTACGACTTGTCTTCGTACATGAATCATTGTTTCCGGCTAAAAAAAGAATCCTAAGTATTATTTCTGGTCAAATATTAATAGAAGCAGAAGTGCTGATTCGCGTGATTTGCTAAGCACATATGGCATTAAAGCAGGTTGATTATTGTTGATACCTATAGCAAACCAGGCTCGTACCTAAAAATTACCAATGTCAATTTGAGTGGAATTATAGCATTCTTGTTGCGTAATTAGTTTACTATATAATAAGTTTAATTTGAATTTATCCACTAGGTAACCTTATAAAACAAACCACACAATAATAGGCGGTCGGATATGAAAATTTAAGATCATTGCCGTCGTTGTTTGGTTCGAAAGTTTTATCTCCAATATTGACTCCTATATAAAAGTTGTGGTGGCTTCAGCCTTGGCTTTTGTCGGTAGCAGTATG
>JACCPG010011312.1:0-11825 GCA_016069955.1 Drepana arcuata
AGCTTATATATAGCTTCCATATATAGCTTGTATATTGCTATAGCTTCCAAATGTAATACAATCATATTTCTAATAGTATAAGTAATTCGTGCATTCAACATTCAAACAAACTCTGCCTTAACACTATTAGTACCCTTATCCAATCAAATCGACAAAACTGAAGGATAGAACTTCAAGAGTACCTACTCAAAACTGGTGAGCGTGTATGAAGAAACTAAGGAATGTGGATGAAGCGGAACTTTTATGTAAATGTCTAGAGAGTATACTACCTTCTCTATGAACCTCGTGAGAGACTCAGCGTCATATTATGTATGTATGGAAGTTTATATAAAGCTTGCATGTATTATATATAGCTATCTCAGCGGTTCCATTCCGCATGAAACCACTCATAAGTTAAACAAAAGATATATCTCGTCGAATGAATTTTTATACGGATTTGTTCAGCTCAGCGTTTTCCTGTATTGGATAGGGATATGCCATCGATTTTAATGCATTGAATAAAATATCGCCACTAGATTTATGGCAAGCTGTTTCAAAGCGTGTAAATTAAATTTATGCGATGCTTCGAACTAAGCAAGGTTACATTTGAGAATAAATTCAAGGTTTGCGCGCCCGTTTTCCTTCGCCGTACGGTGGGTTAACGGACAATAAGGCTACAATTTGAACGCTATGCCTAATGAAGTGCGAGGGAATGATGGATGAGACTAACCCCGACAGGGTTATTGTACAGCATATTTCTATAGAAGAGCTTACAGCGCAAGAGAAAACATATTTTTCCAAAGTCCCATAATAAGCACTCTCGACTCGTAATTTCCATTTACATAACAAGGAAACATGATGATTTTTAGATTTACGAGATTCCACTAAGCCAATATTATTACATTTGAAGAGGGTATGTAAATTGTATGTAAGTGGGACGAAATGCTGCTTATTCATTGTCCATTCGGTTTTGGTTCCTTATTGCGGGGTGTACACTCGTGCCAAATGCAATTTATTTGTTATACCATGTATCTCGTAGCGAAACAATAATCGCTATACGCCATCTACTCACACGGAATGGCTTTGTGGGATATTAACCCAAATTTTTATGTTTCGTATTTCGTATTCTTTATTCCGCTTATCGTATATGTCCATAAATAAGAAAAGACATTTCGCTTGCTCCACAGCTTTCAAATATAAATCTAATTATAATCAGAAAGGATTCACTGTAGAGCTTTGACCATTTTGCCATCAACCAAGTTACGGTAATTTTTTTAAGAATTTATTTCTGTTATGACATGTGTTATGTTAGGACTTCTCATAAGTATAAATATACCGGTGTTATAATTTATAGTTCATAGGCGTGGATCGTATGTTTCACATTTCACATTTTCACCGATGTTTTATGATCCAACGTGACATGCTAGACTTCGAATTACTTCTTTATTTCAAACGCAGATAGGTTTCCATATCCTACGGTATTGTTCATGACGGTGAAAAACCTATTTGTATAAAGAATCTGTTAGGTTGAATAAATCTCTTGTATATAAATCAGGCAGTATTGACTTTTCAGGGAACTAATTAAACCCAATGCTTTTCTAAGCGTGCGCTTATAAAACGTTCATTTACAATCGCTTCAGGGAGCAAAACAAGTATAATACCAGATATTTAATTACAATGTATCACAAACAGAGGGTTAAAACTCTTATTCGAGGAACGTAGTTGGTTTAATTAACGTTTCCTCGAATGTCACCATTAAGTCTGTTGTTCGGTGGGCGCGATACAATGCCGGCAATGACTCTTTGTTTGCGCAAGTCCGTTGTTCAGCCGCCGCCGAGGCACCGTGCTTGACTCAATTTCGCGATGATAATTGGAATCACGCCGATATCCCCGCGTGCCGTTCGCCTATTGTTGTGCCTGAAACATGACTATGGCCAATTATGAGAGAAACAAACATTTCATATTTGATACTTCATTAATGTTCCAAGTTAATTATCTGTAACGTGAAGTGACCTTTAATATACTGACACGCCCTGATATTAATTAGAATAATGGAATAATAGCTTACCATTTTATAATACCTAGACTAAAGCTGAAATTGAAAATATAAGACTCAAATTAGGTATATATACATACTGGCTAGGCAGGGTGTAACGGTAGTTAACAGTAGTTTTTTAGGTGTCTATAGATAGATGACGAGTCTTTCGAGAAATTTCCTCAACTTAAACTCACGCAGGTTTCGATAAATTTTCTTCGTTTCATAATAATATAGTTCTTTCGTTTCGTAAAAAAACTCACTTGTAGATTCATGGTTGCGATCATTGCACTGTAGACGACTTTTTGAATGACAGCTCATTTTGGCGCATAAAAAAGTATTCTTAATATATCAGGCCCAGGTACTAACTGCCTACACTTACAGGAAATGACATTCCATGGAAATATATGTACCGTAAGAATGGTAATAGCGTGCACTTAACAAAACACGTCAAAGTCCCAGTGACTAACAAGCACTAGCTTAACAAAAGAATCACGCAACCATTCTGGACACCAACCAATTTGACACTTAATAGTAGGAGAGCTGGCACCAATTTTTGGGTAGGTATTTGAGGCAAGCTGAAAACTTGTCACATACCTCTCCTATTATATTCCAACACGGAATTGCAAATCTGGCTGGTGAGTAGCGGGGCTAAATGAACCCCTACATTTTTAAAAATATTATTTTTTTATTCCCAAAAATATATTTGAGGCAATACGCAATTTATATATGTTGCAGTGTAATACTTAATAAGTACGAAAAAAAATAAGCCAGACAATTTGATCGGGGTTGTAACATTACCAGACGCGTGCAAAAAATTTTTGCAAAAAATTATAAAAAATGTTTTTGAGGCAGCTTGAAATTTTAATGGAGTGTTGTTTATAGCTAAAAAATAAGATTGCAAAAAGACAGATCATTTCGTTAGGGCTTTCTACCTGCCAGGTGATCAAACAAATAATGGATCCCTCTACTTTACCTCCATGCGAAGCTGAATTAAAACAACATCTTTTAAGAACGCAATACATAACAAGCATTTGGAGAAATGCATATTTACGATTCCCCAGTTCTTTGACACCTAATAGAAACGGATGGACACTTAATGAGGATACGCTAGATTTTCACTGTTTTGACGGAGAGTGTATGCCGCAATCAGTATTCGACGCTGTTGTTCACGAGGAAAATAAAAATAACGATGATGAAAATCATACCACAGGTGAGAATAAATGGTTTATTTTTAATAACTGCTGCATTAAAATTTCTGTGATTAATTAAAAAAATTAATATATATTTCTTTTCGCAGATGATGAAGAGGTTGCCGAATCTGATACAGATGAATCCCAAGATTCAAGTAGTTCTGATGAAGAATCAACAGACGAAGAATGATAATTTATATCTGACGTGAAATGACTTTTATTTATTTAAAATTTTTTTTACTCAAATAATTGTACCACTGAAGAAATATTATATTTTTATAAATCTAGTTTTGCGATTTTATATTTTAATAATTGTTTTTTTTAATACCTAACCCTTATTAATTTTAAGATGAAAAGTTTTAAATTTCCGTATTAATTTTGACTGGGAATACTGTCAGAGAAAAAAAACAATTTTTAGTTTTGAATGTAGGGGCAACAGTATGAATTCTGTACAAAAATTTTTTGGACAAAAATTGTTGAAATATTAATTTTCTTTTAAAATAAATTCTCTTCAAAAAATAAATATTTTTACGGATATATCAAATATTTAAACAATTTAGTACGTTTAAATTCGCATTAAAATTGGCAAAATAATTATTTTTTTAAGATAAAAAAGAAATCACAAAAATATGTCCCTTTAACGTCCATAAATCAATACAATCACTTTTATGCAAAATGTATTTAGTACTAATTCAGAAAATTTTATATATTTTACTCCGAAATTCTAACTTGAAACCTCATGGGTTATTGTAAGTCACGTGGCCTCGCTAGAGCCAATAGTAACGCGGCAAGCAAGAACGAAGACAGTTGTCGATATGCGCTCTCTCTCACACAACAGCTTGTCTATAGCAGTACAGGCCCGTACCCATCCATTATTTGTTTGATCACCTGGCAGGTAGAAAGCCCTACCTAAATGATCTGTCTTTTTGGGAATCTTATTTTTTAGCTATAAATAACACTCCATTAAAATTTCAAGCTGCCTCAAAAACATTTTTTATAATTTTTTGAAAAATTTTTTGCACGTGTCTGGTAATGTTACAACCCCGATCAAATTGTCTGGCTTATTTTTTTTCGTACTTATTAAGTATTATACTGCAACATATATAAATTGCGTATTGCCTCAAATATATTTTTGGGAATAAAAAAATAATATTTTTAAAAATGTAGGGGTTCATTTAGCCCCGCTACTCACCAGCCAGATCTGCAATTCCATGTTGGAATATAATAGGAGAGGTATGTGACAAGTTTTCAGCTTGCCTCAAACACCTACCCAAAAATTGGTGCCACCTCTCGGACTATAACAACGATTGTATACCCAGACCGATTTAATGCAAGCGGCCATTGTTTGTAAATTCAATTTGTATCAATTTATTTTTGAACGCCGAATGAAAAAAGCACGTAATTAAATTATTTTGACTCTATGCTGAAAAAAATCGTCTGTCCTATTTGTTTGCAGTACGAAGAATTGTAATTAAATTTGAGCATGAAAATCGTTTTATAAAGGAGTTGCACCGTCATTTACCTGCCTCATGTATTAATACGGGTATGTATATTATTAGGCGTTGTTATTCATTTAAAGGTGTAACAACACCCAAATGTTGCCGGATGCCAACATGACAGATGGCGAGTCCATCGGCGTATGCCAAGAATATTTCATACGTCATTGAATTTATATTTAAACGTTAACATTCAATCAAAACAAAAAAAACTATTTCACAAGGAACATTATACAAAATATAGACAAACATTTCCATGAAAGTCGCAGTTTTTGTACGAAACCATTACACATAAAGTTTCTTAGTGAAGTTGAGAATATAATTTTTATCTCCAACAGTTATTGCCCTAGAACAAAAACACCCTTTGAAGGAAAGTTTTATCAGAATGCAATAAATCATTTAGCCTTTCGCTTTGTTCTGGATCTTGATTAAGAAATTTAAGGCGGAGTATTCTAGCGTGAATAAATATATTATTAAATGCATTGAATAAATAAAACCAAGAAATGTGTTTTATGGCCGACAATATTTACTTTATTCTTTGCATTCTTTTTACTCTTCATGTTTCTTTCATTCTCTTTACTCTTCAACTTCATCTGTTTGATTCCGCTATTGTTTTGGCTGACGGGTGCTCATCGGCAAAATTTACAATAATTGACAGTATTTGTCTATATTTAATGTCTTTTAGCGTAAAGACCTCTGAGCTTAAATCTGAAACAATTTCAAGAAACCAACCCAAATAAATTTCGGGTAATGCTTTAAATAAGGGCGTGGCTTATCAAAATAATTGCCGTATATCAGGTTGCGAGCAATCTAATTTCTTTTATGAATACCGTGAGTTAATAAGGCGACGGGTAGCAAGTTTAAGTGTTATACATCATAAGTACTACATAAATTTTATTCAACGTAAAGTTTTATTATATTACCGGTAAAGCTAAAGCAAAAGACTTGAACACCGTAAAAGTTGGGGAGAATAGTCGAGAATTTTACGACCCCAGCGGATAATGTTTGTATATGCAAACAAGAACAGGGTAGTTAACAATGACACGCACAATAAAAAACGCAATACAAGGATACATGCATACCTTAGTAATACTATTTAAGTAATGAAGTACTTTTTGAATTTTTGAATAAAAAAATATATTAATCTTGGTCTCTGTGTCTGTTACTCTGTTCCTTTAATCCTGCAAATATTATAAATACAAAATTGAGGATTTTTTCCACTTTCATGCAAAAATCTTTGAACGGAATTGAATAAAATTTGGCAGAGAGATAGGTGACTAGTATATGTTTAATTCCAGAAAACAAACCTACCAGAATCCACTAATGAAATCAAATATTACTCGGGTCAAACTGCTAAGCGCAGTTGGAATCCACGGGGAAAAATAGAGCTATACATTTCTAAAACTCAGCGTGTGTTAGAATTGTTGGTGAAAACCGTAATGGAATCCATATAATATCAGTGAATGGTGGCTTTGGTCTTAATTTCCTACTCCTCGGGTTGGCGAGCCTCTGTCGACAAGCGGATTAGTAAAATGTAAGCTCTACGCTTGCTGAGGTCACGAGCGTTACGACCCCTGCCTAATACACTCGGAAATCAAGTCACCGAAACTCATATAAAGGATTAAGGGCCTCATATCATGAGATCGATTGTCCTACAACTTTCCTTGAATTGAGCAAAGTTTGGATTAAGACGGCGGTGATGGCATCATTAATCAATGTTGTAAGGGCGGAAACCTTGGTCGTATTATTATTAGTCATAAGTACTTAGGAGCTTAATATTTTTTTCTTGCTCTTTTCCAATGACCTAGAAGGTAAAGAGCTCCCTACAAAATTGGAATTGACTTTGGGAGTAGCGGCAATAAATAAGGAATTGAATACAGCAAAGCTACAGAAGAGAAGTATAAATTGCGAGTAATTGGATAAGTTTATGCGAAGCGATGTCCACAGTACGAGCACAATGGCACTTCCCGAGCCAGGCATTGCTTTATCGCATATATTCACAATAATTTTGGTTCTGCCCACCTCTAGCGGCCGTTAAGAAACGGGTGGCACCAAACATTTGTGCAGACATAAACTTTTGTTGGAACGGACATTGACGTCCCGTCTTTATGACCCAAATTACGATTGAACTCACGATTTATTATCGATTTGGCTTTTTCCCAAACAGTATCCGGATCTGAACGAATCTATCACGTACGATTACGAAGTGTATGTAGTAAGTACCAATGCATACCTTAAGCACCCGTCTCGTAATAATAACTGGAAATCTTCAAAGACTAGCGTAAATAGACATCTATTTACTTACTGTACAGTAATAAAAACATGTTCCTCTTTGAAGTTGGCAAACACAATTCGCAGTCACGTGTGTTTCGAGTATTTACCGAGTCGCAACTAAAGTCGTGTAAAGTAAGCCCATTTATCTTAAAGGAACGTGTCTATATGTCAGGCATAGTCTACGTTTGTTTGTGCTTCACTAACTTTAATAACTAGAACAACATTTTTACGTTCACCATCATCATCATCAAGATGAAGATTTGGATAAATATGTGGTTCTCTGCAGTGGCGAGGCGAGCAGAGAGAGCATATGAGCACGTTGGCGCAGAGGTGCCAACGTGCTCATATGCTCTGTTTAAAAAGTCCATCAGCCTTATCTGATGGTTATCACATCAGGTTGAAACGTAACTTATAACCTCATCACCACGAAACTAATTCAACTGATTTCATTTTCAAACTTCAATTCTCTGTACCAATGAGTTGTTCCAAACTTAAGTATATATACCACGAGCACGGCGAATCAAAGCACAGTGAGGAAGCCTATATACGTATGAGAAAAAATTCAAACCTACTGGATTTTGTCAGAGTTTGCGGCAGACTGCTTCTATCACGTAAAGATCTAAATAAAAGAATATTAAAATGTAGGTGGGATGACACTCTACCCAGCAATGTAAGTAATATTATTTACTCGTCTTCATAATAGTTTTCATTCATTGTGATCTCCAATTTTAATGACTTTACAACGAGACTGTCGATAACGACTAATCGAAGTAATTTGTTTATATTGATCGGTTTTCGGCTAAATTTTACGCAGTAAAAACAATCGTCTGGACCTTCTAGGCGTGAACTCTGACTTGATAGTACTTAGAATGTTCTTTTATCTACGTTCACTTTTTCTTAAGGAGTGGCAGCCTGTGGCCGCTTCCAGTACTTAACATAACTCAACGGTGTCGACACATCCAAAGTACGCACTTAGTAATTATTCAGGAGCACACCTGAGATAAGTTAATATTGCGGAATTACTCCGTGCGATGCTGCTTCCTCCTACAATATAATATAGGCGTGTGATTGTTCTAAGAGACCCTTCTCTATTATTCGATAATTGTAAAGGTACGCAAATTTATAGCCCGAGTTAGAACCCGATGGCACTTACACATGAAAGGTCACAATATAAAATTTAATTAATTTAAACAATGGAATTTAATTGCCTGAACTTACATTATTTAAAGTGTAACAGATGGAATGTAATCTGAACATAAATGGGGGATTCTTACATGATTGAAACTTGAAGGCCCTGATGCTTACCTGGAAAAAAATATAATTTAGTAAATATAATAATACAAGATTATGCATACGATGTTTACATAAAAAACAAAATACATTAATAATAAATAAAAATATAATATATCCTATCCTCAAGTTCCATAACAGTTAAAAAACAAAACACTCGCGCAATATGTAGTAGGTAAAGTTCAACAAACTATGGTCGCCTGTCCTTTCCAAAATTATGTAAGCAGTTGGGTCCCTGCTACGTTACAATTAATACAAATTTAAACAAAGTACCAACTGATAAAACTCTTGCCCTATATTAGTCCCCTGTGAGCTGGGACCAGCTCATTCCGCAACTTCGCCCCATAAAAGTTAAAGGGCACATTACGGTAAGTAATAAGCGAACTTAGTTCCCTATTTGGACACAGGACTCCTGATCTATTCACGATATCTCTATTTGTACACTCGACCACCAAACTTACTTATAATTAATTACACAACTTAATCCAATACATGTATATACTTTTTTCATACCTAGTGGTATGAACATATTGTTCAATAGCGAGATATGTCAAATAGCGAGTTTTTACATATACACCTGAATTTCTATACAGAAGTATGCTCGTTTCTTCACAGTTTGCTCCTTCCCCGTAATGGGATCAATCACTGTACGTTTCCACCAGGGTACGAACTTGCCATGCGTAATTTCAGATGACATTAACCACTCAGCCACCGAGCAGCTTTAAGTATGTAACATAACAATAAAGAAAATGTAATTTATCGTTTAATATTCTCATAAAATTAACGTATCCTCATAACATCCGCATATAATAATAACAAGGCAGAAAGCAAATCTCGCCCCATTAATAAAACATTGATGTTACTAAAATCAATGGCCTCTCGTAATGAATAAATCTCCTGTCTAAGCAATATTAATCTTGTCGATACTTCCGCTTCCGACGATAACTTGTGATTTAAAATATTATTGTTACGATAACGCCATTTTCTCACAAAAATTACGAGATACAATTTATTTTATTATTCCAGATAGCAATGCTTTATAGGAGTAGATACCAAGTTAATTAACTTTTCGTGTCATGCACATGTACATCTTCTTCGCGATCCAAATAAGGAGGAGAAATATAAAACGGAGCATCGCAACTTGGCAGGAAACCGTTATACTGAAAAATCAAATTATCGCGACGCTAGGGAAGTAAAGATTATGATTAAAATTGTATGAATTTTATTTGAACGTCTTCACTTCTTTTGATATAAAAGATAAACAATAATATACTCTCATATTTTTTTCCTTATCTCAGGCGTATTCGTTTTTAAGTGTTATTTCAGTAAGAAAATCTAGAGGTTTTTTTGTATAATCATATTTGTAATATAAAATCTTTGAACTTTTTCATACTTCCCATCTCGTATGAACTTGCTGCGATACATACACATATAATTATGATAGTGTTTGAGACTAAAATAATGTAATTAAGGCACAGTTGTAGTTGTCAGTTGTCCCACATTGATGTCGTTCGATGCAGGTGTCGAAATCTACCGCGACCAACAAAAAGCCTAGCAACTAAAATGCGGTCTAGCCTAATACTCTACACTGTGGCTTAGGTATGCCGCAAGACACCGTTATTTGCAGCCACCTACATTACAAATTGAGACGAGTACATTGAATATTCATTCTTTTGTCACACAAACATTCATACAAGGGTAGGTTAGGTAGTAGTAGGTGTATTTGTATTATTAATGCATAATGAGTAAATAGCCTCATTTTTCAGAGTTGGTTATCTTAATTATTCCGAAAATATACATGTTTTTATAAGGTTTGGTGACATCATAAGAGTCGCAATAAAGTTCAGCAGCCACATTTATTTATTATTATAAACTAGCTGTGCCCCGCAGCTTTACTTGCGTAAAAATCGATTTAATTATATATAAGTTTTATCTAGATTCATTTTCGGCACAAAACCTATCCTAAGTATTAATCCATGAATAACAAAGTTTCGCATTTATATTATTAGTAGGATCGTTTAATCAAGTTGCATTGAAATAAAACTTCAAAATTAATGTTTATTTTTATATCTCTGTATGTTAGAGACTCGAGCTTAAATGACTCTGATACTGGGATAGGTTAACATACATATATATCATCTCGCCCTCATGCGGCAGATATAGAGTGACAATTTTATTTACGATTAGTCCCTAAAGGATAAAAGGTTCCGGTTCTCACGAAATCAGAAACGGGCTCTAGACCAATAATTTAAACCAGTAGCTATAAAGATTAAGATAACTATTTATATAATACGTGTAATAGAAAGCTGTCCCTTGTAATCTACAAGCAAATGCATCTTGTGTTCATCAAGATTCATGACTAAACCAGTCTGGCACAGCGTCTCAATGCTTAGGAAAGTGATCGGTTGGCATTTTTGACATTTTCACTCTCAGACCACTTTCTATGGCTCCGGGCTTGTATAACCCGACTATAAAATGTTGATAAGTGAGCCAATAAATAGTTATAGGAACATCATTCAAAATATATCATTATTTTTAATCGATCAGTTGTAGATTTACAGCATAACAGCTAGTGACCCGCGATTTCATCCGTTATAATACCTAATAGGTATAATATATCCTCACGCCTTCCCACAAGGGTCTCCGAAGGGGTAGGCAGAGGTGTATAGGTAATACCCACACACCCACTTTCCGCCAGAAATATATGTTAGGTGCCAACGTGACAGATGGCGAATCCGTCGCCGTTTCTCAAGCACGACTATACATACGCCTTTGAATTACTTCTCAAACGTATGCAGGTTGCCTCTCGATGTTTTCCTTCATCGTAAAGCTCATGGTGTGACTATTCACTGTACTTAAGTTCAGAAAAACTTATTGATACAGTCGGGATTCGAACTTGCGATCTTTTTGTCGCAGTCAACTTAATATATTTTTTTTTATTGAATTGAATTAAGTATATAAGTATGAAGTAGTAAATCGACCCAAAGAAACTATTTGGCCAAAATAATTAAATCTTGATTCGCGTGTATATGTGATTCTATGGAGATTATTGTAGGGCTTTGCATCTGAACCAGTAAAATCTTTGTATGTATAATCCAATACTATTTTCTCAAGCAACTTCTCACACTCATTTAAAATAATGTGATGCAACATTAACCCCCCTGTTATCTCACTCTCGCATGAAGGCAGTTAACACAAGATGAGCTGAAAAACCCTGAAAGCTTTCAACCGAAGTAGGCCGAGCTAATGTTGTGTCCATTATGATCTCTGTCCGCAGTCTAGAGGGAAAAGGGAAAAGAAAATATAAATTAAAAACACCGCCAACTGAACCCTCTGTTTCCCATTCCGAATTATTACGAAAACACGGCTGTAAATTCTGTAGCCAACCTTCCCATTTGGAGTGAACACTTGCGATGTGAATAAACGTGAATGGGCACGATTACGAACAGATTAAAATTCGCGTACTGTACTGGGTACATTAACTAAATGAAGAGAGCAAAGACAAAGCAATTAAGAGCAACGTAGGCCCAAATTCTACGCCTTATGTTCGGCCGCCAC
>JACCPG010011317.1:0-23814 GCA_016069955.1 Drepana arcuata
CTATCTATATAAGGAAATATACCCTTGTCTTAACACAAGCTTTGCTTTATTTGGGGCTAGATCAATTTGTATTTGTGTGAAATTGTCCCAAGTTATTTATTATTAGTAGGGATTATCACGTCTTGTATAACAATACATATTAATACATATTAATATGTATTAATATGTATTGTTATATACCTCTGCCTATCCCTTCGGGGGCCCTTGTGGGAAGGCGTGAGGATATATTATTATTCATCATCATCATATCATCACGCCGAGTCCCTCTCTGGGTACGCAGAGAGTATAGAGCGCCAGTTCTCTGTAGACTTACATAGGTACCTCCTTCGCTTCGTCCACATTCATCAGTCTCTTCATACATGCTCGTCGGTTTCGAGTACTCTTAACGTACCCGTCCTTGAGCGTCCGATCGATTTGATCCAGGATTTTGATTATTATTATTCTTTATTTGAAATAAGTCTCATATATTACATTGTTAAATATATATATATAAAAAAAACATATTTAAAAATATAGAATATAGGGGCCCACCGGTATCGGGATCAGGGTCCAAGGTACCGCTGGTTAGGGTCCCAGAGAAAGAAATCTCCTCACAATACGTGCCGTCTCGAGCAGTACTGCTTTCTGCATCAGGCACTTGATCCAACCGTCTAACGAGAGCCTCTTGAGGTGTTGGTCGAGGCTCTTTAGGCTGATTATTATATATTATGGTTTGTTTCAGGATCGGTTACAGTGTACCCATGTTCACTGGATTCATTCTCATGTTTCTGTCTACTTTGAGTAAGTAATTCAGTTAATCTTCTTTAAAAGAAGAAACGCTTTGTCAAAACGAACACCTCTTGTTCATTCAACTAGAATTTAAATCAGATTTACTTTAAAATTTGCCTTTTCTAAGTACGGCGATTTGTCATACAAGCTTTACCGTAAAGAAATACATCGAGAGGAAACCTGCATACGTCTGAGAAGAAATTCAAAGACGTATTATATGCGGTTGTGCTTGAGAAAAGGGCGATGGACTCGCCATCTGTCACGTTGGCAACTAAATATATTTCCTGTGAAAAGATGGTATGTCGTATTTCAAGGACTCTTGTGTGTGGGTTAGCGTTAAAATATATAATAAATTTTACAGTTTTCGCGTTCGGTCGATCGTACGGAGTGCTGTTCGTTGCCCGCGCGCTGCAAGGCATAGGCTCCTCGTGCTCGTCTGTCTCCGGCATGGGCATGCTGGCCGAGCGGTACCCTGACGACAAGGTACGCATACCGCTTGGGCCCTGGCACGCAGCTAGTGGAGGGGGCTAATACCAGGGTTGCATACATTTGCAGGAGTACACGACAAGTTGGAGCAACATTTGGGAGCAGATTTATCTATTAAACTAAACATATTATTAGTATTAAATAAATAACTTCAAACCTTGCTTAATTTGTTACATACATAAATACATATCATCACGCCGAGTCCCGAACACCCCGTTAGGCAGAGAGTATAGAGCACCAGTTCTCTCTAGGCTTACATACCTGTTTCGATTTGTCCACATTTGTTGCTCTTCTAAAAAAAGCCAATTAGTATTTAAGCTTATTCAGCCGATATCAGCAAGTATTTGGTAAATATAAGGATTAGCTACGGTGATGTCAAGTACCAGGGTAGCAGAAGTGACGAGTGTCATTGTATGCAGGAACGCGGCAATGCGATGGGCATCGCGCTGGGCGGCCTGGCGCTAGGCGTGCTCATCGGGCCTCCGTTCGGCGGACTCATGTACGAGTTTGTCGGGAAGACTGCGCCTTTTCTGATGCTCTCCGCACTCGCGCTTGGCGACGGACGTGAGTACCAGGGGAACAGAAGGAATGTCAAGGACATCTCTAATTAGACAAATGTCATCACGCTGAGTCCCTAACGGGGTAAACAGAAATAATCTATCTAACTATAACTGTAAGTCTCCCGTCCTTGAGTGTCCGATTGAAGTACCAGGCTTCCATAAATGAAGGAGAGTAATAAAAAGTAATATTACTTACAGTATGTACACCTAGGTTATTTTTAATTTGATGGTGCCAAGAAGATTAACGAAACAGATATACAAAGCGAAAGTGTGTGCAAGAAGAGGCAGAGGAAGACCACGTTCCAACTACCTGGATCAAATGAAAAAGACGCTCAAGGACGGGAACGTCAAGAGTACTCGAGAACTGTGAGCATATAAGAAGAGACTGATGAATGTGGACGAAGCCTTAGAAGTATGTAAGTCTAGAGGGAATTGGCGCTCTACTCTCTCTGTCTACCTTTAGGCATAGGCCTTTAGATATGTATGGTATAAATGAGTTTGAAGTACATAAATTAAGGTGAGTAATAACGCCCGTCGTCTATTGTTTCTTGGTTCCAGTTCTGCAGCTAATGATACTTCAACCCGGCGTCGTGCGACAGGACTCGGACCCACCATCACTGAAACAGCTCGTCATGGACCCTTATATCATCATTGCTGCTTGTAAGTAATCTGTACTTTAAATTAAGCGCTCGATGGTGACCAGTCACCACCGCCTATGGACGCTTGCAACACCAGGCGTATTGCTCACACGTTGCCGACCCTGCAGGAATCTTTTCACACCCTTCTTGAAGAACTCCATGCTGCACTCTCTAGGGATAGCCTTTAAGAATGTACCAGGAGAGCATGAACTAAAGGTAATCTCTCCACACCCTTGAAGAACTCCATGCTGCACTCTCTAGAGAAAACTTGAACGGGGAGTTCATTCCACAGCCTGAGCGTTCACGGAAGGAAACTTTGAAACTAGTGCAAGACTTTTTGGATAGAAGAGATGAATTCCCCGTTGATGGTTAGAGGTGCGGTGGTAGCAGGCAGAGGTTTTCCAACTATCTAGGTATGAAATCTAGGTATCTAGAACTGATGAAAGTAGGTGCGTAAGAGGTTAGTAAGTACTGGCTCTCTGTCTCTCCTCATACCGCATAAAGCACAGCGTGATAATACGTATCTGTAACTCATGATCTCCTGGTACTCTTGCGCAATAGCTGTCGCCAGCGTGGGGGCATAGCCATCTGAGACATGTATGTATGTATGTAGGTAGATATATGATACGAAGGAGGACTGCGAGTCTAGATAGAATTGGCGCTCTAGTCCGTCTGCTTTGTGAAAGACAGCGTGCTGATACGTAACTCATGATCTCCTGGTACTCTTGCGCAATAACGGTCGCCAACGAGGGCATAGCCATGCGAGTATGTATGTAGGATGCGGGAGAGAGATAGAGCTAGCGCTCTACCACTTTCTTACTCCTTGCCTCTCATAATCTCCTGGTACTTCGCTGAAATAACCGACGGTCACCGTGGGCATATATTACATGCAAGCATGTATGTAACTGGCGCTCTACCATCCTATCTGTCTACTCTGTCTTTCATGATCTCCTGGTACTTAGGTGCAATAACGGTCGCCAACGTGGGCATAGCGATGCTGGAGCCAAGTCTCCCTATATGGATGGCGGACACGATGGAGGCCAGGCGTTGGCAGCAAGGAGTTGCGTTCCTGCCGGCTAGCATTTGCTATTTGATCGGTAAGTGCTCACATAGAAACATGGTTTTATGGGGCTTTTTCAGAAACTATTGATGAAAAAACACGTGGTAAATTCTACACCTATCTATTGCACTCTATCGTTAAAGCAGATTGTTATGCCAAAATAAGATTAAAAAGGGGTGGTCAGAAGTGTGTGATACACCTATTTTTCTAAAATATTAGGTGGCAACGGTGCCGTTTCTCAAGCACATCTATACATACTTCTTTGAATGTCTTCCCAAACGTATGAAGGTTTCCTCTCCATGTTTTCTCTCCAAGTTCTCTCTTCTCCAAGTTTGTAAAGTACCTTATGTAACAGTAGGTAAAGTTAAACTAACTATACTTAAGTTAAAAAAACACAAACTACAGTTGAGATTCGGAACTTGCAAGTTTTTGACCTCAAACAGAACACAACAAATTACTCAATTTTGTTGAATTTGGGGGTATTCATGATTTTGAAGTACCAGGATTCCATAAACAAAGGCGTACGGCCACCAAGGCTGTATCTGCGCATATATAAGTCATCCCAATATATGCTAAAATAGGCCTCACTCTCCAGGTACTAACCTGTTCGGTCCTCTCGGCCATAAGATGGGCCGCTGGCTGGCTGCGTGCTCTGGACTCCTCATCATTGGACTCTGCCTGATACTGGTAACACTCGCCACGTTATTACTGTAATAAGGACTTTGCCAGAATATGCTCTCATGATAGCTCTTAGCGCACAACGAGAATCGAGCCCGTGACCTGAAGCTTCGTAGGAGCCCTATGACCGTGCTGTCATAAAGTTTACATTTGTCCCTAGATCCCGATGGCTCGTAAGTTGGAGCACCTGATCATCCCGAACGCTGGTCTGGGCTTCGCCATCGGCATGGTGGACTCGTCCATGATGCCTGAACTGGGATTCTTGGTGGACATCCGCCATGCTGCCGTCTACGGCTCCGTGTATGCCATTGGAGATACTGCCTTCTGCTTGGCTTATGCTGTTGGTAAGGAATTAAGATAATTGCACTGATCAGTAATTGGAAGGAATTTTCTTTAAAGGTTCCGACAAGAGACCAGCTCTTAAAGCAAAGGTGTCTCTCATGGCGTATAGGGAGATCAAAGAGATTGCGCTGGACAGAAGCAAATGGAAGGAATTGCATCAGAGACGCCGAGAAGAGACCAACTCTTAAAGCAAAGGTGTCTCTCATGGCGTATAGGGAGGTTAAAGAGATTGCGCTGGCCAGAGGCAAATGGAAGGAATTGCATCAGAGACGTAGACAAGAGACCAGCTCTTAAAGCAAAGGTGTCTCTCATGGCGTATAGGGAGGTCAAAGAGATTGCGCTGGACAGAGGCAAATGGAAGGAATTGCATCAGAGACGTCGACAAGAGACCAGCTCTTAAAGCAAAGGTGTCTCTCATGGCGTATAGGGAGGTCAAAGAGATTGCCTGGACACAGGCAAATGGAAGAAATCTTAGGTGCCAACGTCACAGATGGCGAGTCCATCGCCGTGACTCAAGCACGACTATACATACGTGTTTGAATGAATTCTTAAGCGTATATATGTAGGTTTCTTTCGGTGTTTTCTCGCCGAAGCTCCATAATATGTCGCGAGCTGATTCCCAGGTCCTGCATTCTCCGGCTGGCTGATGAACAGCATTGGATTCGAGTGGATGTTGGTGATCATAGCAGTGATGAACTTCGTGTACGCTCCATTCCTGCTGCTACTCCGCTCGCCGCCGGCCAGGGATGAGAAGCAGGTATATGAGCATGTTTTTTTTATACAATAGGACTAATCCCTCTGCCGCCAACACAATATGATAATCCTCCCCCTCCCCAAAGAGCTCATTACTGGAAACCATATTCACCGCGTAGCAACACAACCCGAAAAAAATGTTATTTGGCTACGGACTTCTATAAGGTGGAGGTCCTGCCCCAGTCGGGCAGCTCCAAAATTCGAACGGGAAACCCGTTATGCCCTACCTCTCTTAAATGCATGATGTAGATTTCACTGGTGACTGACTCTCATGGTGTAACTCACGGGAAAATGGGGAGGATAGAGCGCCAATTCTCCCAAGACATTGAGGCTCCAAGCTCCAATTTAATCAGGCTCTCCATATATGCTCGATGACTTCGAGGACTCTTGACGTTCCTATCCTGGAGTGTCCAATTGATTTGATGAGGAATAACAGCTTTCTATTAATGACGTCATCATTTTGCTTTTTTTATGTCATAGCAATTCCCTCTCGATGTTTTCCTTCACCGTAAAGCTCGTGGTGTGACTAATCACTGTACTTATTTTCAGTAAAACTCATTGGTACAGTCTGTGTCGCTGGCATCTACTCGAACCACTCGGCCACTACGGTTTCTAACAGGAACTAGCTGTAATTGATATGATATTTCCAGGGCCTTATCATAAGCGAGAAGTCATCAGTTCGCTACGTCAGCTACCAAAACGAAGAGGAATAAGCCCGCCATTTTGAATCTGCCATCTTGACTCGACTACCCGCCATTTTGTGCGACGCCAACCAACGTTTCGACCTCTTTAAATACATATAACCTAACTTATTATATTCGAATAGGTATATATTCTACATATTTACTTCGTATTGTATTGTAAATGAATTTAAAATGGATACAAAAATATATTTGTAATATGTATATCATGAAATGGGGTTTCCTAATTATTTAACAATTTTATTTTTTAGACGTCTTAGGATAACGTAATTATAGCGTCGATCTGACCAAAATATGTATACACATATATATATATATACCTTTTATTCATATACTGTAGTTTTGCCCAACGTTTATCTAATATGTAGCCTGTAAAATATGTAGCTTTGAATCAAAACTTATATTGCATTAACGTTTAATCAAAAAAATATATTTATCGTGTATTTATGCAATATACCTTATAAATATTTAACGTAATATTCAAATATACACAAAAAATGCTGTTTAGTAGTAGTAGTATGTATGAAATAACACTGTGTCCTCTTTTAGATATATACATTAGGGTTGCCATATGTACTTTGTAATAAAGTATTGGTTATTTCGAGTAATCAAAACAGTACGAGAGCGCAGAACAAAAAAGTTTCCAATATTTATTATATATGAAATTATTTTATCCCGGCGGTTGACCTACCTGGCTTATGTTTAAAAAAAAATTACGTAAAACAAAAGATAGTTGAGTTTTGTCTAGACTGCTATGATTTTTTTTTTAAGAAACCAAGTCTGTTTTCTCGCTATATATAAAAAAAATGTGTCAAATAAAGTATGAATTAAACACTACACCTACTACATACTTCATTATGACACAATTTTTTTGTTTTTTTCAAACCAGAAAATAGATCGGTTTCGTACTTACCTTACTGACATATAAGATTACTTTGTTTACAAAAAAAGGTGGCACCCCTAATATAGATTTACATGAATGGTATTATACTATATTTTGAATGTATATTTGTATACAGAACGCCATTTAGTCAGGGTTTACCACGCTCGGTAGTGTTTAAATCTGTCTTTATATTTGCAATAATAACTTTTGTGTGCGCAATAACAATCGTAAATTATATATAAATATCATTAACATATTATAATATATATGTATATTATAATTGTCTTCAGAAAAAACATTTATTTTATACTAAATAATAAATATATAAAAATTATACACACCCCAATGTTTTGAAATAAACGCTCTTCTCTTTGCACACGTGACTATGACAATATTTGTACACGAAAATGTTAGTTTGTTAGACAATAATACATTTCTTTAATAGGTTTCGCTTCAAATATTTTAAATATATACGTGACAATAATTTTACTTTATTAATTGTGGTTGCGTGGATGAACGTTAAAATACTTTTCGGATAAGAAAATTAAACCGTATTGTATTTTGTGGATTGCATCCGAACCGAATTTTGTGGCAAAATTTGAGCTCAATCGGTTAAAACTTTTCGACTTTTTAAAGCGTACACAAACCAACCTAACGTTTTTATATAATAAATATGTATATGGATATGTATTTACACGCGCGTATTGCTTAGTTTAATCGAAAACATATCTCCAGCTAATAATCTTTGTCTGTGTCAAATTTCATGTAAACCGTTCAACCGTGTTTACGTGATTGAATAAGAAACTTCCTCACATAATTTCCATTTATTATATTATATAATAGTATATGACAATAATTTTAAAATATAATAGAGATCACGTGTTGATTGCGCACTTTTTAAAATAATTTATCACACTTGGATAAAGGACCAATACGGTGTAGTTATGTTTTTAATGTATACAATAAAAATTTTGAGCTTATTAAGTGATGTAAATACCAAAAATATATACTCGACTTAGATCAGCATATTAAAAAATCTGTCCATCTGTCAGACCTTAAATGTATCTCTATCGGAGAGTCGGGTGTGTGGACATCTCTACCTGTGTGGTATAAAAAAAAGTTAATAACGATGTATTATCATAAAATAATGTTATAAATATCATCGAGTATATTAATAATATATTGCAACTTAAAATTCATTTTAGAATACTTTAATATTATACGTAAACGCTCGTTAGCATACTGTGTGTGTAGTTAATTAACTTTTTAATATACATATTAATTAAAATATGATAATCTTGAAAATATACATTAATAGGGATGTGTTATTCAAATTGGTAGTGTTATTAAATAGGACGTTGATTTTATAAGCTTTCTGTATAAAAAAAATACTGCTTTGATTAGATTTAAAACGGTATAAATATTCAAGATTTAGAATATTTTTATTTTGATTTTTTTTTATCAGATAATAAAAACAATAAAATACTGATCATTAATTTAATATGTTTAAGTTAATACTTACATATAAAAAAAATATATGTATATCTATAAAAATACAAACAAATGCTACATGCCATTCTTATTAAATATATATACACACATACTAACATAGGTGGACAGTATTTCTTCATTGACGTTGCAGTTATAAAATACAATACTAAAATATTATTTAACATCTATCAGTATATACAAATATAATCAATATTTTTATTTGCGAGGGCAATGACTTCACAAATTTAAAAAATATTGATTTGAAAAATAACGTCGACTATATTGTCTATGTATGGCTGCACAGACAGTTGTGTCAAAAATGTTGAAACCTGGCCATCTTTGTTCAATAAAAAACTTTAATATTCTAATATCTTTATTTACAATAACAACAATTAATAATATTTACAAAGAACAGTTGAAACTAACTACTTACAGATAAAATATTTGTCCCAAATCGGAATCCCGAGGCAACGTGCCAAGAAGGCTAATTAAATTTGAATACTTAATCAAAATATAATTACTACTCCAATATTTAATCACTTTATCTTCCAGTATTAGGTATCAAGTCGTGTATACGGTAAAATTCATTTCATCAAATAACATTACATAGATCATTATTCAAAAGCGTCTTAATCACTACTGTTGTATTTTTAATATAAGTTTAAAAAAAAATTATTTATGTATAAAGTTTTTGTTTATGTTCTAAAACCCTACATATAATAAGAACAATATTAATAATAATAATAATAATAATCGTTTATTTCAGGCAACACATTTAAATAGATGTGTAATATAAGAATATTTTCATTGTATAAAATTCATGATTTATTTCAGTTCAATATGACATCAATATATATATAATATGTATATTAATATAATTGTCATATACAATAATAGCTGGTTTGGGCCCTGTATATATACTTTTGTGTATCATTAAAGTTGCATACCAAGCCTTTAGTTAGCTTGCTTTGGACAAAGAAAATTTAATTGATTTTATGAATATTTTGAAGCGTCAGTCTTTTGGCTTTATGACAACTGAAATTAATAATAAATATATCCTCACGCCTTCGCATAAGGGTCCCCGGAGGGGTAGGCAGAGATGTATTATATATATCTCTGGCGGAAACTGGGTGTATTGGGCATTACTTATACATCTCTGCCTGGAATTAATAACTTGATAAAAAGCGTGAAATTAACCAGCCAATCAAACCACGGTAATGTTTAGTACAAGTATCGACTATTGCACGTATATATCTATATATGTATATATACACATATATGGATATTTCATATACATATACAGATATTGTAGATCTCAAAATAATAAATATATTTGTGATAAGCAACGTTTTACATTCTCTAACGTATTTAATTCCATTTCTCTTTAGCGTAGTATTAGAAAATGCCACGAGCTATGAATGTGTATTTTAAGTAATAATTAATATAAGTGATATGTTTTCAATAATGTCTATATTTCTTAAATATTTATGATAATTGTAGATGCTTTTCATTTATTCTATATTATATATTAAATGTGATAGTCTAGTGATATTTTAATGCTTATTATCAATTTATTTTATATTATATCTAAGGTAGTTATTAATCAAATCATTTATCTGGAATATACATATGTTTATATATATTATAGTCTTTAGGTATTAATATTTAAAGTCATATGATTATGAAGCATATCAATATATATTGATTTTTAAATAAAAAAAATCCTAATTTGGGTTAAAATATTATTTTACCTGTGATTACAATCGTTTTAATTATTATAATTAGAAAATATTGTTTGAGAAAGTACAATGCTTTGTGTTGTGACATTGAACAGGCACATTGATCGAATGTTTTTTTTTTAATTCTCTTTGAAATGTTATATTTATATATAAATAATATCTTAAAATCAATAATAAGTATAAAAAAAACGTAGCTGCATGATAAATACTGTGTAAGTTATTTTTGGTTGAATATGAATTATGATTTAATCTAATCTTATTACAGGTAGAAAATATCATTATTCATAATTATTGATAGAAAAAAGGTAATATATTAATTTTATAAAACTTTTTGTAAGTTGTTATTATCGTTTTCTTAAAATCACTACATTCATAGTTGTATCTTGTATTTTTTATTTTTTTTGTGCATTCGTATACTATTTTGTGCAGTTTTTGATTAGTGTTATTGATTATTGATATATTTTAAAATTAAGGTCCTCTTGTTCTTGAAAATTAATAATATTATTTAATATTATGATTTAAATAAAATGTGGGTATATGAACTAAAAAAAAACTTTTATTTTTAATATATCTTCAAGCCTTTCCACGATCTCTTCGAAAAATGTGCGGAGTAACGATAGTAGATCGAATCCGCAATGAAGAGATTCTCAAATCAACTGGCGTGAATGAGGGCGTGATTGTAAAGATGAAGAAAGGCATGTTACGTTGGTTTCGACACAAAGAAAGGATGAGTGAAGAAAGATTGACGAAACAGATATACAAAGCAAAAGTGTGTGCAAGAACAGGCAGAGGAAGGCCACGTTCCAACTACCTAGATCAAATAGATCGGACTCTGAAGGACGGGAACGTTAAGAGTACTCGAAACCGACGAGCATGTATGAAGAGACTGATGAATGTGGACGAAGCTAAAGAGGTATGTAAGTCTAGAGAGAACTGGCGCTCTATACTCTCTGCCTACCCCGTTAGGGACTTGGCGTGATGATTTGTATGTATGTATGCTTTCCACTTTCCGCCGAAGATTTATTTTAGGTCCACCGATGGCGAGTCCATCGCCGTTTCACAAACTCGACTATACGCACATCTTAGAATATCTTCTCAGAAGTATACAGGTTTCCTTTCGACATTTTCCTTCACCGTTAAGCATGTAGTGTGACAAATCACTGTGCAGAAAAACTCTTTTTTATCTTGGTATTCGACATCGCAATCTATGTGGTGTTGGCAACTACTCGAACCACTCAGCCAATAGGGCTATATGTGCTTTTCTTTGTCTTTGCTCTTGCAAGCTAGCCTAAGACCCGTCTGATGGTCAAGCCAGGTCCACTAAAATCCGGTAAATCACTCGTCTTTATATCTATAGCAAAATGTGGGTATATGGGTAGTAACTACACACCTCTGCCTACCCCTTCAATAAAACATACAATACAACTGATTATGATTATATTTATAAACATGGACGATACTTTTACAACAATATTTAATACAACATCATTTGCATTTAATACACCTCGTTTATTGTATGTGTCACATTCATAGTATTTATTTGTAGAAACAACAATTAACAATATTTACAAAGAACAGTTGAAACTAACTACTAACAGATAAAATATTTGTCCCAAATCTGTATCCCGAGGCAACGTGCCAAGAAGACTAGCAGCATTGCCACGCTGGATAGCAATGCTGATTCTCTGAGCGAGATATGTTCCAGCCTGTCACGAATATAGAGGTTTATAGAATAATTTAGTTAAACATAACAACAGAGCTATATATGTATAATTATACATATACATTAATGAGCCGTAAACATACAACTATACAACGCATTTTTTTATTCCTAATTATTACTGAAATACACGTTTTTCTCTGTAGATAGATACAAAAAAACTTATATTTCCTTTAAGACGTTTTTTTTTCAATTAAAAGCGTATCTGCGTTTCTTTTTTAGTTCGTTTCCGTAATATATATATGTGGGAATAATAGGTTAATTTAAAAGATGTACCTTGCAACACTGCTAACCTTTATTAAGAAAAAGAAATGTCAGTCGTTAGAAGCGAGTAACAGCGCTATCCATGTACTATTTTGCACGTTAAGTTTAATACAGTTTTAATTGTTTATTCGTTTGTTTTTCGACTACCATCCCCACATATATATATATATATATAATATAAGCTTTATTTACATACATATTTACAATAATTAGGTGGTCAAGAGGTACCCTAAGCCGAAGAGCATGTATGAAGGGAATAATGAAAGTGGACGAAGCGAAACAAGTATGTAAGGATCGTAGCAAGTGGAAAGAAATAGTATCTGCCTACCCCTACGGGAAAGAGGCGTGATTATATGTATGTATGTATATGTATATTGTAGTTTAATTTTAGGTTTTAAAAACCATTTTGACATTCCCAAAATTTGGCTACTTTGAACAACGAGAATAATACATATAACAAAAGTAAATAACAATCAATAATATATGAAAGAAACTACATTTAAAGCCTTTTAATCTTATTTTGTATGTCTGTGTCACTTGTCATGTGTAAAATTTTAACTAAAAAAAATATATCCTCACGCCTTCCCACAAGGGTCCCCGAAGGGGTAGGCAGAGGTGTATAGCTAACACCCACACACCCACTTTCCGCCAGAGGTATATTAGGTGCCAACGTGACAGATGGCGAGTCCATCGCCGTTACACAAGCACGACTATACATACGCCTTTGAATTTCTTCTCAGACGTTTGCAGGTTTCCTCTCGATGTTTTCCTTCACCCTTCAGCTCGTGGTGTGACTAACCACTGTACTTAAGTTTTAGAAAAACTCATTGGTACAGTCGGGATTCGAACTTGCGACCTTTGCGTCGCAGGCAACTGCTCGAACCACTCGGCCATCACGGCTCTCTGATTTTTATATTATTATACAATCAACTCTTCATAATTGTAATACATTTTCGTTACGATACTAATTAATAACTATATTTCATTTTTAACGGATACATCGCGCTAAACTTTACTAATTACATTGAATAAACATGATGAGTATCTTAAAATATATATAAACTAAGCCTTATTAACATGATTTGCTAGGTTTACATCAGGTATTAATGAATTATACATCTAAATAAGTTCCCAAATCCAGCTAATTCTATATATATATTTAAAATTTGTTTTTATAGAAATATTCACTTTTTAATCGGTTAATAGCGAAACCAAATAGGCAATAATTACATTCTAAGCAAGATAGCTAAGGGCACGTACATTGTAAATGACATTTCAGCTATAGCATTTTATCTAAAAAAATTGGTTGTCTGTAAAGTCGAATTACGATAGTTTAACGTGACAACGTCATAACAAAATCGTGCGCCTGCGTAGCGCTCCCGCTCCGATCGTAACGTTACAATAAGCGCAACGGGACAATCTGCGTAACGGGACAATTTGCGTAACGGGACAATGAGTCATCCTTTCTCGTGCGTGCAGCCGGCGTTCATCGACTTTTCATAAGTTGTCACGTCAAAAATAATTTATTTGATTAAAAGACCGATTTTGGTTCTGCACAAGGAATCAGCAGTAGGCTTTCTAGTCTCCTATTATCTTGAGTACGAAATTCATAATGTATAAATAAGTAAAATTAAAAGTAATACTAAAGCGAAGAGACTATGACTAAATAAGATAATTATGAGTTGATTTAATTAACATAGAACTGAAAAACAAAGTTGTGGCGAGATTTAAAAAAAAAAAGTCATAATACGCCACCTCGTACCTTTTTATTTAAAATAATTATTAATGTTTTCAGCTATTTACACACTGCGCTTAATATGTGTTTAGTTGGATCATACCAGAATGTTTCTGATCAAAATATATGGACTTTACACTATAATTCTCAACGTGGACTCGAAAAATGCTTTGGGATATTGAACTATATCACAAATTTCAACAGACTACTAAATTTATCCCGTCAGTATTAATAAATAATATCCTCACGCCTACCCACAAGGGTCCCCGAAGGGGTAGGTAGAGGTGTATAGGTAATACCCACACACCCACTTTACGCCAGAGGTATTTTAGGTGCCAACGTGACAGATAGCGAGTCCATCGCCGTTACTCAAGCACGACTATACATACGCCTTTGAATTTCTTCTCAGACGTATGCAGGTTTCCTCACGATGTTTTCCTTCACCGTAAAGCTCGTGGTGTGACTAATCACTGTACTTAAGTTCGGAAAAACTCATTGGTACAGTCGGGATTCGAACTTGCAACCTTTGCGTCGCAGGCAACTGCTCGAACCACTCGGCCACCACGGCTCTCTTTAATTAATAAAAATAAAAAATACACTTATAATTGCGTTAGCTATGTATACAATACAAACCGTGTTTAGGTTATATCTATATAAACAAGCCATTTGCCAAAGCCAATAAAATCAATAATTAAAATCAATAATGAAAGTAAATATTTAAAATCAATAATAATCAATAATAGTAATTTATCTCTATTAGTACTGTGTATTAACTAGATAATTATAATAATTATAATATATGTATCAACTAATTACGTGTTTAATTATATTAATTATATTTATTATTAATTATATTCAGTGTGCGAAATATGAGTAGGTAAGGTACTACTCAAAATCTTCTTCGTTTTTATAACTGACGTAACGCACTGGCGACTTCTCGCCAATAATAAGACCCTGTAACGAAAAATTTATGAAGAGCACGTATGAAGACTGGTTGTAATGAATGTGGATGAATCTAGGTCTGTTTAGTGGTAGAGAGAACTGTCTCTTCTCTGCCTACCCCGTGAGGAACTCGGTATGATGATATGTATATACGTATTTAATCTCGTGCCGTGGTGGCCGAGTGGTTCGAGCCTGCGACGCAAAGGTCACAAGTTCGAATCCCGACTGTACCAATGAGTTTTCTGAACTTAAGTACAGTGATTAGTCACACCACGAGCTTTACGGTGAAGGAAAACATCGAGAGGAAACCTGCATACGTCTGAGAAGAAATTCAAAGGCGTATGTATAGTCGTGCTTGAGTAACGGCGATGGACTCGCCATCTGTCACGTTGGCACCTAATATACCTCTGGCGGAAAGTGGGTGTGTGGGTATTACCTATACACCTATGCCTACCCCTTCGGCGACCCTTGTGGGAAGGCGTGAGGATATTATTATTATTATTATGTAATCTCTTCTGCGCTAAAAGTACTAGGATATCATAACGCGCGAGTAGTCAGCGATCACGTTGTCCCAAGCTACAACACCAAAGATCACAATTGCAAGGTATGACTCTCATAACCCTTCGCCCTACGAGAGTCGGGTGATTAGCGTATCTAAGTTCTGCTTGTAAACGAGCATGTATGAAGAGATTGATGAATGTGGATGAAGCGAGGTCTGTACGTCTAGAAAGCTGGCGCTCTACTCCCTCTACCCGTGAGGGACTCGTAGTGGAGACATGTTTATTTTTATACAACAATTGTGGGATACAAGCATACGGCCCACCTGATGGGAAGCGGTGACCGTAGCGTTGTCACTCTGTGTTCGGAGAGTTAAACTGTGTTGGCATAATGGGACAAATCCCTCTGCTGGCAACACAATGTAACAATCCTCCCACCAAGGAGCTCATTATTGGAAACCTTATTCATTGCAGGAACACAACACAAACCACTTTGTTAACTGTGCAGACGAACTGTAGTGTGTAGCGAGACAAACTATCTTGTGCTGGAAAAAACCTTTTATTTTATCCAGCTTGTACTACCATTTTACCAACTTACTGACGTTCTTTTTTCGCTAACTGACAGCTTTTTTACTTGTTTGCCACTGTCAAAGTTTAGTTTTAAGGTTTTACCTTTGACAGTGGCAAACAAGTACAAACTACTTCGTCGTGTCGCCAACGTCGGTATGTACGTACTCCCGCGTTATGAGAGCCTGGTACTTTCACCGGGAATTATACGTCGGTATTTATGTACTCCCGCGTTATGAGAGCCTGGTACTTTCACCGGGAATTATAAGTCGGTATTTATGTACTCCCGCGTTATGAGAGCCTGGTACTTTCACCGGGAATTATACGTCGGTATGTATGTACTCCCGCGTTATGAGAGCCTGGTACTTTCACCGGGAATTATACGTCGGTATTTATGTACTCCCGCGTTATGAGAGCCTGGTACTTTCACCGGGAATTATAAGTCGGTATTATTCCCGCGTTATGAGAGCCTGGTACTTTCACCGGGAATTATACGTCGGTATGTATGTACTCCCGCGTTATGAGAGCCTGGTACACCACTTTGTTAACTATTGAAGTGTGTAGCGACAAACTATATTGTGCTGGAAAAACTTTTTATTTTATCCAGCTTGTACTACCATTTTTCCAACTTACATCTTACTGACGTTCTTTTTCCGCTAACTGACAGTTTTTTACTTGTTTGCCACTGTCAAAGTTTAGTTTTAAGGTTTTACCTTTGACAGTGGCAAACAAGTACAAACTACTTCGTCGTGTCGCCAACACAATGGTTTTATTTGGCTACGGACTTCTATGTAGGCATGTATGAATGGATACGTTTGTATGAAATACATACTTTATTCTCCTCGTTAGCGGGTGGGGCCTTAAGAAGAGTTAGGAACGGTGCGTAGAGGAAATTAATCGCAGCTATTATTACCAGCATCCATTCAATACCAATGGTATTTACCAGGGCACCAGATATCGCAGGACCTAAAACAAATTGATGCATTAACAATAATTACTAACGCTATATATTACATCATATAGAATAGCCGTGGTGGCCGAGTGGTTCGAGCAGTTGCCTGCGACGCAAAGGTCCCAAGTCCGAATCCCGACTGTACCAATGAGCTTTTCTAAAACTTAAGTACAGTGATTAGTCACACCGCGAGCTTTACGGTGAAGGAAAACATCGAGAGGAAACCTGCATACGTCTGAGAAGAAATTCAAAAGGCGTATGTATAGTCGTGTTTGAGTAACGGCGATGGACTCGCCATCTGTCACGTTGGCACCTAATATACCTCTGGCGGGAAGTGGGTGTGTGGGTATTACCTATACACCTCTGCCTACCCCTTCGGGAACCCTTGTGGGAAGGCGTGAGGATATTTTATTATTATATAGAGCAGAGTTCCCCGACGCGTCATTCTGTATAGATAGAGCCATCCACGAAGACGCGCCACACCAGTCTAGTGTTTATTTACTAAATGCATATGGATGCATACACGGTACATACAAATACCTTTTTTTTTTTTTATTTCTATCTGTCTGATTGTTCGGGCTAACCTCGACGAAAATCCATATTTAAGGTCAAGTCGTCGGTGAAGGACTTAACGTGTGTGTATTATACGACCGTCCGGTCTAGTGGTTAGAGCTCCTGACTGCGAAACTTGAGGTCGCGGGTTCGAATCCCGCTGAGGGCAAATATTTGTGTGATGAACACGAGTATTTGTACCTTAGTCTTGGATGTCCTATGTATTTAAGTATATATCTATCTATATAAGTAAATACATCGTTGTCTAGTTACCATAACACAAGCTTTGCTTAATTTGGGACTAGGTCAATTTGGGTGGAATTGTCCCAGGTATTATTTATTTATTAAAGGACACATAGAAAGGATGAGTGAAGAAAGATTGACGAAACAGATAAACAAAGCATAAGTGTGTGCAAGAAGAGGCAGAGGAAGGCCACGTTCAAACTACCTGGATCAAATAGATCGGACTCTGAAGGACGGGACCGTTAAGAGTACTCGAAACCGACGAGCATGTATGAAGAGACAGATGAATGTGGACGAAGCGAAAGAGGTATGTAACTCTAGAGAGAACTGGCGCTCTATACTATACTGTCTGCCTACCCCGTTAGGGACTTGGCGTGATGATATGTATGTATGTATTTATTAAAGAGACTAGATTTCTTACCGACGGCATAGCCCAGACACAGAGCGGCGTCTCCAATGGCATACACGGAGCCGTAGACGGCAGCATGGCGGATGTCCACCAAGAATCCCAGTTCAGGCATCATGGACGAGTCCACCATGCCGATGGCGAAGCCCAGACCAGCGTTCGGGATGATCAGGTGGGCCAGTTTTGTCGAGAACGGAATCTAGAAACATCAATCTCTTAACAGCATATGGTGTCCTGGTACTTTACAGAAAGCTGGTGCGTATCAGATGAGTGAGTTTGGTCGAGAATGGAATCTAGAAACATCAACCTCTTGACAGCATATGGTGTCCTGGTACTTTACAGAAAGCTAGTGCGTATCAGATTAGTGAGTTTGGTCGAGAATGGAATCTAGAAACATCAACCTCTTGACAGCATATGGTGTCCTGGTACTTTACAGAAAGCTGGTGCGTATCAGATTAGTGAGTTTGGTCGAGAATGGAATCTAGAAACATCAACCTCTTGACAGCATATGGTGTCCTGGTACTTTACAGAAAGCTGGTGCGTATCAGATGCGTGAGTTTTGTCGAGAATGGAATCTAGAAACATCAACCTCTTAACAGCATATGGTGTCCTGGTACTTTACAGAAAGCTGGTGCGTATCAGATGAGTGAGTTTTGTCGAGAATGGAATCTAGACATCAACCTCTTGACAGCATATGGTGTCCTGGTACTTTACAGAAAGCTGGTGCGTATCAGATGAGTGAGTTTTGTTGAGAATGGAATCTAGAAACATCAATCTCTTAACAGCATATGGTGTCCTGGTACTTTACAGAAAGCTGGTGCGTATCAGATGCGTGAGTTTTGTCGAGAATGGAATCTAGAAACATCAACCTCTTAACAGCATATGGTGTCCTGGTACTTTACAGAAAGCTGGTGCGTATCAGATGCGTGAGTTTTGTCGAGAATGGAATCTAGAAACATCAACCTCTTAACAGCATATGGTGTCCTGGTACTTTACAGAAAGCTGGTGCGTATCAGATGCGTGAGTTTTGTCGAGAATGGAATCTAGAAACATCAACCTCTTAACAGCATATGGTGTCCTGGTACTTTACAGAAAGCTGGTGCGTATCAGATGCGTGAGTTTTTGAGAATGGAATCTAGAAACATCAACCTCTTAACAGCATATGGTGTCCTGGTACTTTACAGAAAGCTGGTACGTATCATTGAGTGAGTTTTGCCGAGAATTGAATCTAAGATGAAGTGAAGTGAACATTTAATTAACATATGGTATCCTGGTACCTACAGGTTCGTCCACATTCATCAGTCTCTTCATACATGGTCACTGGTTTTGAGAACTCTTGACGTTCCCGTCCTTGAGCGTCCGATCCAATTGATCTGGGTAGTTTGAACGTGGTCTTCCTCTGCCTCTTTGCACACACTTCCGCTTTGTATTTACTTATTTTATTTAATAATACTAATATATCCTCACGCCTTCCCACAAAGGTCCCCGAAGGTAGGCAGAGGTGTATAGGTAATACCCACACACCCACTTTCCGCCAGAGGTATATTAGGTGCCAACGTGACAGATGGCGAGTCCATCGCCGTTACTCAAACACGACTACACATACGCCTTTAAATTGCTTCTCAGACGTATGCAGGTTTCCTCTCGATGTTTTCCTTCACCTTAAAGCTCGTGGTGTGACTAATCACTGTACTTAAGTTCAGAAAAACTCATTGGTACAGTCGGGATTTGCGTCGCAGGCAACTGCTCGAACCACTCGGCCACCACGGCTTCATTTTATTTATTTTATTTGAACGTCCTATAGTATATATATATATATATATGATGATGATGGAAATATCTTACCAACATAAGGCTGATCCCTATAGTCACCAGCCCCACACAAGCTGCTCGCCACCGACCCATCTTATGCCCCAGTGGCCCGAACAGGTTGGTACCTGAACACGGGAAATAAATCCACTAGAGTACTCCAAAAGAAATAATTTATTAAACTACAGGCCACCAGATGGTAAACGGTTACCGCCGCCTGCAAAACCAGAGGTATCGCTTACGCGTTGCCGACCCTGCAGACCTTTTGACATCCTTCTTGAAAAACTCCATGCTGCACTCTCTAGGGAAAACCTTTAAGAATGTACCAGGAGAGCATGAATTAATGTAATCTCTTCAGACCCTTCTTGAAGAACTCCATGCTGCACTCTCTAAGGAAACCCTCAACGGGGAGTTAATTTACACAGCCTGAGCGTTCGCGGAAGGGACCTCCCTTTGAACCGCGCAGTGCGGAAAGTATGCCATGTAAACACGTTGATGGTTTGAAGTGCGGTAGCTCATTGGCATCTGCCATGTAACTCGGTGCTCGCGAGTTCTATCCCTATCTGCTTCAAACATTTGTTATGGGTTGTTATTGTATCAGATGAGTGAGTTTTGTCGAAAATGGAATCTAGAAACATCAACCTCTTAACAGCACATGGTGTCCTGGTACTTTACAGAAAGCTGATGCGTATCAGATGAGTGAGTTTTGTCAAGAATGGAATCTAGAAACATCAACCTCTTAACAGTATATGGTGTCCTGGTACTTTACAGAAAGCTGGTGCGTATCAGATGAGTGAGTTTTGTTGAGAATTGAATCTAAGATGAAGTGAAGTGAACATTTAATTAACATATGGTATACTACCTACAGGTTCGTCCACATTCATCAGTCGGTCACTGGTTTTGAGAACTCTTGACGTTTCTGATTGACTGATCTGATTGGAAATCAGATTCCCTTTGGGAGCGTAGGTTCGTATCCTGCGCCATGTATTGTTGTTGTATTTTAATAAATAATATGTTGTTTTATATTGTCTTAATAATATTTTATTTGTATACACTTCATAGTTACTTTAATATATATTCTCACTCTTCGGCCTTCTTATGAACTCTGTCTCAAGCCGGGCGAGGGCGCGCTTACATCGACCTGTTAGGTGACAGATGTCACCTGACAATCTAGTCTATATTACCAGATATTACCTCTATTACAGTTATGTTCAGCCATCGTGGCCCGAGTGGCGAATAATCTCCCGCAAAATAAAATCGACACACCAAGAGTTTTGCGGTGAAGGAAACCCGCATTGTATGTACGTACAGTCGTGCTTGAGTAACGGTGATCTCGCCATTTGTCACGTTAGTGCCTGATAAAGGGGTATTTTGTTGCCTACATCAGTAACCAGCTGAGGAACGAAACAAAATAATAATAGCGTAGTCATTTATATTCACATCACTAGGCTTCGAGTCAATTATGTTCATGACATCGATTACTATGGTATATATAATACTAGCTGTCCCGCCCAGCTTCGCCCGGGTGAAAAAACTTCCTGAAACACGATCGCAGCGCCACCTATCGGGTCCAATTGTGATGTAAGCTATCCTATCTTTTAAGTTGGATCAAATTGCACATGGTGTGCAAATTTGATTGAATTCGGTTAAATAGTTTATGAGTCCATCGCGGACAAACAACGTGACACGTGATTTATATATATTAAGATTTGAAACTTCAACTTCAAACACACTCACACACACACACACACTCACACACACACACTCACGCACACACTCACACAAACACACACACACACACACTCAGAGACATACACGCACAGTCTCGCACACACACACACACACCACACACATATAATGTTACTCGTAGTTATAGAAGAGCGGAGTATCCTAACACAGGCATCCTTGCTTAAAAGAAGACTCAGGTCACTAGATTAAGTATAAGAAATGCTTTGTGAGTAAATAAAGATTATAATAATATAATAATATATCCTCACGCCTTCCCACAAGGGTCCCCGAAGGGGTAGGCAGAGGTGTATAGGTAATACCCACACACCCACTTTCCGCCAGAGGTATATTAGGTGCCAACGTGACAGATGGCGAGTCCATCGCCGTTACTCAAGCACGACTATACATACGCCTTTTGAATTTCTTCTCAGACAGGTTTCCTCTCGATGTTTTCCTTCACCGTAAAGCTCATGGTGTGACTAATCACTGTACTTAAGTTCAGAAAAACTCATTGGTACAGTCGGGATTCGAACTTGCGACCTTTGCGTCGCAAGCAACTGCTCGAACCACTCGGCCACCACGGCTTTTATTAAATAAAGATTATTATTATTATTAAATTGACAGCTAAGAATAACGTCCATTCCTTCATACTCACCAATTAGGTAGCTGATGCTAGCCGGCAAGAAGGCGACCCCCTGTTCCCACCTCTTGGCCTGCATAGTGTCTGCCATCCAAATAGGTAAGCTGGACTCCAGCATGGCTATTCCTATATTTGCTACCATTATGGCTCCTGAGGACGCAAAGACAAATTTAGAAAGAGAACCATTTTTTACGCCACAGTGCACACCGGCACACAGTGTAGTGTACGTACACTAGTGCTTGGCGGCAGGATATCTGCCACTGCGACGGTCACCTAGCCGGACTGTTGCAATAAGAAGCCTACCACCTAGTACCCAGTCCCTTATGGCCAGTAATGTGACTAGCTACAGTGCCCTCCACACCTGCACACAGTGTAGTGTACGTACACTAGTGCTTGGCGGCAGGATATCTGGCACTGCGGTGGTCACCTAGCCGGACTGTTGCAATAAGAAGCCTACCACCTAGTACCCAGCCCCTTATGGCCAGTAATGTGACTAGCTACAGTGCCCTCCACACCGGCACACAGTGTAGTGTACGTACACTAGTGCTTGGCGGCAGGATATCTGGCACTGCGGTGGTCACCTAGCCGGACTGTTGCAATAAGAGGCCTACCACCTAGTACCCAGTGCCTTATGGCCAGTAATGTGACTAGCTACAGTGCCCTCCACACCGGCACACAGTGTAGTGTACGTACACTAGTGCTTGGCGGCAGGATATCTGTCACTGCGGTGGTCACCTAGCCGGACTGTTGCAATAAGAGGCCTACCACCTAGTACCCAGTCCCTTATGGCCAGTAATGTGACTAGCTACAGTGCCCTCCACACCGGCACACAGTGTAGTGTACGTACACTAGTGCTTGGCGGCAGGTTATCTGGCACTGCGGTGGTCACCTAGCCGGACTGTTGCAATAAGAGGCCTACCACCTAGTACCCAGTCCCTTATGGCCAGTAATGTGACTAGCTACAGTGCCCTCCACACCGGCGCACAGTGTAGTGTACGTACACTAGTGCTTGGCGGCAGGATATCTGACACTGCGGTGGTACCCACCTAGCCGGACTGTTGCAATAAGAGGCCTACCACCTAGTACCCAGCCCCTTATGGCCAGTAATGTGACTAGCTACAGTGCTCTCCACACCGGCACACAGTGTAGTGTACGTACACTAGTGCTTGGCGGCAGGATATCTGGCACTGCGGTGGTCACCTAGCCGGACTGTTGCAATAAGAGGCCTACCACCTAGTACCCAGCCCCTTATGGCCAGTAATGTGACTAGCTACAGTGCCCTCCACACCGGCACACAGTGTAGTGTACGTACACTAGTGCTTGGCGGCAGGATATCTGGCACTGCGGTGGTCTCCTAGCCGGACTGTTGCAATAAGAGGCCTACCACCTAGTACCCAGTCCCTTATGGCCAGTAATGTGACTAGCTACAGTGCCCTCCACACCGGCACACAGTGTAGTGTGCGTACACTAGTGCTTGGCGGCAGGATATCTGGCACTGCGGTGGTCACCTAGCCGGACTGTTGCAATAAGAGGCCTACCACCTAGTACCCAGTCCCTTAGGGCCAGTAATGTGACTAGCTACAGCGCCCTCCACTCCGGCACACAGTGTAGTGTACGTACACTAGTGCTTGGCGGCAGGATATCTGGCACTGCGGTGGTC
>JACCPG010011318.1:0-18070 GCA_016069955.1 Drepana arcuata
AACCGGCACAGTGGTTAGCGACGAAAACGTATTGTCTATGGATGATCATTACATTGTTCGGTTTGCATATTGAATTGTGCGTACTCAATTGTTTATGGGCAATTTATTTATTAAGTGCTACGTGTGTGGCTGAGTACGAATACATTTCGTAATTGTAAGTAGGTATCATATCTACTATTAAGTTATACGAGATATATTTAAAATCTATCTTTGACGGAAATTGGGTGTGTGGTTACTAGCTTTACACCTCTGCCTACCCCTTCGGGGACCCCTGTGGGGAGGCGTGAGGATATATAAATTTTCTGATTAATGTGGCTTTAGTAGCTTTTAGTTGCCTTGACTATATGCCAGGTCTTTTAACAAAGTGAACTAAACTTTATCTCCTGCGCAGATTTTTTAAATTACCGTACATGTATGAGTGGATTTTGGGTTTCTAAGGTAGATATGTAGGTTCAAACCTGATCCGTATTACCTAATAGGTTTGATCTCACTAAAATGTTGTGAGTATACTATTATACACAAATATCTTAATATGTACTACCTATACACCTCTGCCTACCCCGTCGGGGACCCTTGTGGATCGTGAGGATATGTATATATATCTTAATATGTATAAAACATTTGACGGCCTTCTGTTCTTGTCACCCTGGCAGCGAAGCTTGAGGTCGCGAATTCGTTGAAGGCGGACATTTGTGTGATGAGCACAAGTATTTTTATCTTAGTCTAGGATGTCGTTAGTATTTTTGTATATATTTATCAATTTATAATAATAATCAATTTATAATAATAGCCGTGGTGGCCGAGTGGTTCGAGCAGTTACCTGCGACGCAAATGTCGCAAGTTCGAATCCCGCCTGTACCAATGAGTCTTTCTGAACTTAAGTACAGTGATTAGTCACACCACGAGCTTTACGGTGAAGGAAAACATCGAGAGGAAACCTGCATACGTCTGAGAAGAAATTCAAAGGCGTATGTATAGTCGTGCTCGAGTAACGGCGATGGACTCGCCATCTGTCACGTTGGCACCTAATATACCTCTGGCGGAAAGTGGATGTGTGGGTATTACGTATACACCTCTGCCTACCCCTTCGGGGACCCTTGTGGGAAGGCGTGAGGATATATTATAATAATAATCAATAATCTATTTTATTTAAAGTATGCGTATTGTTTGTGTTGGGACTAGGTCAAATTGTGTGGGATTATCAGAAGGTACTGAAGGCATGTCCTTTCAAACATTTGAAATATGATGGCAATCCCACCTCATAGTACCGCCCCACTATATTTATAAATGACTAGCTTTGTCCGCGTGGAACTTGACAAAAAAGTTATAGTTTAGTTTTTTAAATTCATGTTTAATTCAGCTATCAGGGTCGGCAACGCGCGAGTGATACCCCTGGTGCTGCCAGCGTCCTGTATAGGCGGCTGTAACCGCTTACCATCAGGCGGGCCGCATGCTTGTTTGCCACCCAAATGGTATAAAAAAAAAGCTATATTCCAGTGAAAGTCCCGTCAAAATAAGTGCTGCGGTTTCAGAGATTGGCCGAAATAAAAAGACAGACAGCAAAAAAAAATGAAATATGCTATTTTGGTATATGTACCAAATATAGTAGTATGTTTATACAATATTCATATGCATTTAGTAAAAAGCGGTTGCATATTTTAATATTACAAACAGACACTCTAATTTTATTTATTTGTATGTAGATAATGTAATAAAATATCATTAACCAAACATAATAAAACGGATAATCCATTAAATTTTGTATTTAAACTAGAAACTAGTAAACATTAAACTGTTATAAATCAAACACTAATGTGCCTAAGCATAGTCTCAAATTAATAGGCTAGTAAAGAAGGAGGCTAGTAAATTTTACTACCCTAGTTTTATGAAATGTGAAGTCATCCAATGTGGCACACCCACGGTATAGACATATATTCTGAACAGACTTGGGGCCGTATCACGACGCGTTATCATGATTCAAGAGTGAGAAAGAGAAGACTAGTTATAGCAGTCCAGCTCTGCTTTCTAACTCGCCGTTACTCAAGCATGTATGATGATACATGTATGATGTAAGATGTATGCAGATTTCCTCTCGATGTTTTCATTCATCGTAAAGCTCGTGGTGGGACTATTCACTGTACTTAAGTTCAGTAAAACTCATTGGTACAGTCAAGTTTCGAACTTGTGGTCTTTGTGTCGCAGGCAACTCGAACCACACGGCCACCACGGCTATATGCCCCCATACAATACTGGTCTAATAAAGGCCAATATTAAAACCAGCTTTGTTTTAACTAGATATTTGAATTAAGTACTTACTACCTTTAAAATCTTATCATTAATCTTAATTGTGGAATAACAATAAAATATTACTCGGAGGTAGGGGTCATCTCGTTTGAAGTTGAACTTTATTTATATGTAATTAAGGTTTAATGTATTTAATGATGGTCAATATCGATCATTACGTTGGTCTATCTATAAGAACGGTATCGTGGGAATTCTGTCGATGGATGAGTTATGGCGAGCGGTGGATAGCGGCTTTAGATATAGGTTCTCTTGTCTATAACCGGATCTAGTTACCGAAATACTGGCCAATCATTAGTCTGGTTAGTGTAAAATCATTATAATGTAGTATCAGATAAATGTTACTTGCTAATGATTTATATTATTGCTTTGAGATAAAAACGCTTTCAACACACTCTTAGTTCTTAAATAGATCTTTTTAGAAATGTTCGTGTTTGTTCATTTGTCTGTTGGTATACATTTTGTATTTTCAAATTCCAAAAAAATACAGTAGAAGTAATAATTAAAGAGCAACAATTTTTGGAGCCTTTTGGAACGTAAAACTATTAAACCATCGCGGGTTGTGGGGTGGATTCCCATGCGGTAGGTTTATGTAAGCTATGTTTATACATGTTTTTATATCTATGACATACTTATGTTCAGAACAACTCAATTTTATTACAACTTTCCTGCGACAGAATATTAAATGTGATATTTTTAGCACTAATATAATATATTTTTCTATCTCGATGATCTCTCAGCCTTGCATGACTGTACTTTCATCTGTTATGACTTCTGACAAGCCGCCGGCGCCGCATCAAAACAATAATACCGGTGAATTTGAGCGGAAACTTTGAACATCAAAAAGTAATGCACGGTACAGTCTACAAAGGATTCATTTATGATCGGATTTGAACGTGTTGATATAATTTAGCATCTAAGTAGATTAGTTTCATGTAAATGTATTTAAAACTCGTGGTGTGATTAATCATTGACGTAAGTAGAGGAAAATTCAACGTTTCCGTCGCGATTCAAACTTGCAAACTTTTTGTTTGCAGCACAAAGATTGAAAGTTACTACTATAACCACTCGGCCTATATTACAATTCTTTATCATTTAAATGGGACATACCATTTCTTCGCGCAACAAAAGCATTACAATACGAGTCAGGTTCTAATAAAATAATGATCCTATGTCAATTTATTACCTAGATGTTTCCAAACTTATAAATGAATCAAGGATAGATCAAGCGGTCGCAAACAATCCATCTCTCTGCAATAGCCAATGATTGCATCAGGTAGGAATTGACTGACATCTGGCTCTTAAAGCTGTCGCTTGCCAATATTTATGATTCAATTCCAAAGCATTTAACAAGATTACGGCTATCAAACATAAACTTTATGTCACCGCATTGCATATATTGAGATAAAGACTTGTTTTTATTCTGTTAGTAAATTATCAAGCCTTTTTTCCATCAAATCAATAATTTCAGATATACATATGTAGATTTATTTACGCTAATTATGTATGTTTAACATACCAGGTATAGCAAGCTAATAAATTATGGAAACTTATTTATATACTTACGGCATAGATACAAATATTATAATTATGTATATTATTTTTCTCTAGAGATACAAATAGGTTTTAACAAAACATATGTCGTGCTTGTCGCCGTCATAAGCACGCTTCAAGCGGCGCAGGTGTCTTTTGATATATAACGCGGAGTCCCACGCGAGATTGGCAGTGAGAGTATAGCGTCAGTTTTCTCTAGCCTCCCAGACCTTCATTTTTATCAGTCTCTATACACCATAGTATGTTTGGTATTATTGTTGGCACGTGTAAGTAAGTGTCTATAAGATAAGATGTAACTGGTCTAGAAGTATTGTGCCAACACTCGCTCCGTCTATTAATCACAATTTGAACATATTGACTGGCTATCATTATGTATGTACATCTGTGGTAGCATCGCTTCACACGCACCGCCAAAACAGCTGTAAAGGGTGTGGTCAAAATGGTAGGTCTTGTATTTGTAATATTATTATGGATAAAATTTCATTGTCTTGAGTGTATGGATAATACTCTAGATTACTAAAAGATTACCCACATTCATAAGATCTAGTCTAGGGAGAACTTAGTAGGGGAAACTGGGTGTGTTCTTATAGAAGACGTATAGATTTTAGTAATGAACAATAGATGCAACTATGACGGCTGACTGGTCTAGTTATTAGAGCTCTTGGTGGCGAAGCTTGAGATCGCGGGTTCGATTCCCGCCAGGGTGGGATAATATAGTAGATAAAATAGTAGTCTTTAAAATTTAAAAGGATCAACTGTTTGAAACGGGCGAATATGTATGAAGACATCGATAAATGTGGATGAACAGATCTGGAAAGTATCTACTATATCTTGTCTATTGTCTAATGAACATCATTTTGTCATAGCCGCGTAAACTAAGTCATAATTAGCTTTTGAGGAAACTTTTTGCGACCTCCCGTGACAAGAGGGTTGGCGAATATTTCGCTCAGCGAATCAGCATTGCCATACAACGTGGCAGTGCCGCCAGTCTTCTTGGCACCCTTACGCGTGACACAGTTTTGGAACATTTATTCTATTTATACGTATTTTCTCTTTATTACTTCTTTGTATTATAATACAAATTTATAAATTTACCGTGTAAATGTGACAATAAATTTGCCTTGTAAATGTGTTTATGTATTGTTTCAATATTATTAATTTATTAATGTACACAAGAAAACAATAGTGAAAGAAGCAACAGTACCTACCCGGAGCAACCTGTAGTACCGCACTCGGCGGCCGCGGCGAACAATAAAACGGAGTGATTAATTCACCTCTCGCGAGCTAACGAGAAACTATTTCGGGTCAGACTCACTACAATTTGTATCGAGACCCACCGGCGAGCTTTGACTATTACCCGAGCACGTGAAAATTGAAAAGTAAACGACGTACATACGTTCTCTTTTCAATAATTTACTTGATGTGCCCACCGGTTTCACACGCGTATATTTCATTTTACATAAATATTATTTAAAAATATATAACCCATGCTTGTTTACTACATTTGTGGTATAAAAGAGAAGAAATAATAATCTATAAGCCGTGGTGGCCGAGTGGTTTGAGCAGTTGCCTGCGACAGAAAGGTCGCAAGCTCGAATCCCGACTGTACCAATGAGTTTTTCTCAACTTAAGTACAGTGATTAGTCACACCACGAGCTTTACGGAGAAGGAAAACAGCGAGAGGAAACCTGCATACGTCCGAGAAGAAATTCACAGGCGTATGTATAGTCGTGCTTGAGTAACGGCGATGGACTCGCCATCTGTCACGTTGGCACCTAATATACCTCGGCGGAAAGTGGGTGTGTGAGTATTACCTATACACCTCTGCCTACCCCTTCTGGGACCCTTTTGGGAAGGCGTGAGGATATATTATTATTTATTATTATTATAAATAATAATGTATACCATCACGCCTACCCATAAGGTAATTCCCGAAGGAATATGGAGACACCTTTCCGCCTGAGATATATTCTAGGTGCCAACGTTAAAGATGACGAGTCCATCGCCGTCACTCAAGCACGACAATAATACATGTATATCTACATATTACATCTTATCTACATATTTTTTTATTATATTATATATTTATTTTTGAGGCAGAGGAAGGCCACGTTTCAACTACCTGGATCAAATAGATCGGACTCTGAAGGACGGGAACTCGAAAGCGACGAGCATGTATGAAGAGACTGATGAATGTGGACGAAGCGAAAGAGGTATGTAAGTCTCTCTAGACTTACATACCTCTTTCGCTTCGTCCACATTCATCATCAGAACTGGCGCTCTATACTCTCTGCCTACCCCGTTAGGGACTTGGCGTGATGATATGTATGTATGTATGTATTTGTGATAATATTTTTTTAATTATTAAGCAGAGTCCTTGACAGGTCAGCTTGTATTTTTGTAATCTTAGAATGGAAATGCTTATGATGATTTTGGATTTTTTTATTGTGAATTGAGAAAATCGACTAAACGATTTTGAAAGACTCCAAGCAAAAACTTTAATCTTACAATAAAAAAACACTGGAATACTCTCGCCACCTATCTATCGGGATCAATTATACGCGGATAAAAGAACATTAGTATCAGTTAAAACATTCCACAGTTCTTGCGAGTCGCACGGAAATATACTTGTATCATGTAACATGCGCATACGCATAGATTTACAACAAACGCTTACCATAGAGTGCCCCAGATATTCAGCCGCATTGTCCGATATGTACAGTAATTTTCCATTTTGTGTCATCATCATCAGGAATCCGTTTAAAGCCTGCAAACAAAAAGCCTTTGTCAATACGATGAAAATGCTATGCTATCTATTACCCGTGAGGGACACGGTGTAATGATATGTTAGTAAATAAATAAATAAATAAATATCCTCACGCCTTCCCACAAGGGTCCCCGAAGGGGTAGGCAGAGGTGTATGGGTAATTAATACCCACACACCCACTTTCCGCCAGAGGTAAATTAGGTGCCAACGTGACAGATGGCGAGTCCATCGCCGTTGTATATTTGTACATGTTAGTATATTTACGTATCGTTGTATATGTTAGTATATTTACGTATTACGCGGGTAAAGCAGCTTTATCAGCATCCTCACCACACGTGTGGTAAAAAAACATCGAATTCATGCAGATTCCACACAGGATTGCCGTCTGGTCTAGTGGTTCGAGCTTCTGAGTGCGAAATTTGAGGTCACGGGTTCGATTCCCGCTGTGGGCAGATATTTGTATGATGAACACGAGTATTTTTACCTAAATTGTTGCCTAGTTACCATGACATAAGCCTTACATAATTTGGGGCATTGTAAATTTCTGTGGGTGTTTCCCGAGGTATTTATTTATTTAAGAAATTAAAAAGTCAAGATTGCGAAGCTCTAGTGTTCCACACCGAGTTTTTCTGAACTTAAGTACTGTGACACGTCACACCACAAGCTTTACGATAAAATAAAAACCATGATGAACCCTGCAGAGGTTTGAAAAAAAAAACGTTATCGTTCTTAATGCTGGCACCTAAATATACCTTCAGCTGGTTATTTAAATTTTTATTTTTATCACCTACGAGTGATGAAATTTATAAAAATAAATTCAAGAGAGGCTAAAATGCTACACTTTTTAATAAACCTAAACAACCAAAGTGTTAAAGCATTTAACAATTCCGCGTGCATATCTCAACGAAGATAGATTTACTATCACAACACCAGCTTATATGGAGTTTGGTCTCGTTCCTATTATTCCGCGATACCGACTGAGTTATGAAACGAATAAATTATGTCGCTCCACAATCACTTCGCCAATCGTAACATTAGGTACCAACTTGTATTTGCCACATAAGCCTGTAGCTTTTCTCGGGAACTGTCCTATACTGTTAATGCTAAAGCTGTATTACAGAACACTAAAAATAATTAGATAAATATTAAAGAGATTTTAAGAGAGGTAGGGCATAACGGGTTTCCCGTTCAAATTCGGAGCTGCCCGACTGGGGCAGGACCTCCACCTTATAGAAGTTCGTAGCCAAATAACACAATTATTTGTGTTGTGTTCCTACGCGGTGAATAAGGTCTCCACTAATTAGCTCTTTGGGGAGGGGGGGTTGTTATATAGTTATATAATAGTTAAATAATATATATATAATGTATATAACTCTCCGAATACAGAGTGGCAACTTGCAAGTGATACTTCGGTATTGTAAGCGTAAATAGGCTGTGGTAACCGTTTTCCATCGTATGCTTGTTTGCCTCGTATCGTTAACATCGTATGTATAAAAAAAAAGGTCAAATTGTTGTTAGATTAGATTTAACGAATAGTGATATAATATTCTGAAGATTTTTTTGTAACATTAGTAACAATTCTGAATTAGAATCTTCAAGGTAGTTATGTATCAATAAAATACATTTATCGTATTAAAATACAAACACTAAAATGCACATTTTGACTCGTTCGACAACCATTAAAACTTTTTAATGCACCGTGTTCAATCTTACTAATTGGCCAACGTAATAATTATTGTGTTGCTAAGACTGCCAGCGTTGTTTTGTTTCGCCTTTGAATCATTATTTCATTAAAGGAAAAACAACAATCTTTTAAACTTATATTAAAAATATCTAATAGTAAAAAAAAACTCAACAGCACCTCACGCTTTTTTTTCAAATCAATCAAATTTGTTTTCTATTTATTGCTGAATTTTATATAAAAGCCGGTTTATTTAGTTTTTTAAACAATTATTTATTTTTTAATATTGAATTGTCATCGGTCCTTGATGAGTATGCCAAATTGCGTTTTAATTCGACATTTGAAAGAGATCAAAACCATGTTCAAAGTTTCCGTTACATACTAACATAGTGATGAAGCTAATAAAAGCCCTTAAAATTTATACATATCGGAAACGTATGTCAGAGAAAGTATGAAAAAGTGTAATTAATAATCTTTGATCGAATCCGCAATGAGTGAGGATATATTTATATAAAATAATATATAAATATATCCTCACGCCTTCCCACAAGGGTCCCCGAAGGGGTAGGCAGAGGTGTATAGGTAATACCCACACACCCACTTTCCGCCAGAGGTATATTAGGTGCCAACGTGACAGATGGCGAGTCCATCGCCGTTACTCAATCACGATTATGCATACGCCTTTTTTGAATTTCTTCTCAGACGTATGCAGGTTTCCTCTCGATGTTTTCCTTCACCGTAAAGCTCGTGGTGTGACTAAAATCTCTATCTATAACTGGAACCATCAATCCTAAGCAAAATAATAATTATCCATCTGGTTAGAGATGTTTTGAATCTTTATAACATTTAATTTCTTCCAAAAAATACTTAAAGCACAAACAAATAGAAAATAATAATAAACATGTAGGTTTTTATGAAAAATTGCTCCCAAGTTATGATTAAAACCTTCCAATTATGGTTAATAAGTGGTTGGCACCAGCCACACCCCTGCTGCAAGGTTTGCGTAGCCAACATCTGATATTTCCATCCCTTTCTAACTACCAGCAAAATTAATAATATGAACAGGATAGCTGTATGTTTTGAGCGATAGTTTTGTATGTAAAAAGGGATTTAAAGCGTGGGAAACGGTGATTTTAGAAATAATTATTGGTTTTGTTTAACTGTAATGAATACTGACCTTAGAAAATCCAAAGTTAGGGGCGTTCGACGGCTGGTGGTTGATGTCAAACCGTTTGAAAACTGAAACAAAAGCAGATTATTAGATCATGAAATTAACAAAGGAACTTAATCAAGCGTTTCAAAATGTTTACAATAACATAGAAAATATGTATGAAACAACCTCGGTAACCAAGTGGTTCGAGTAGATGGCTCCAACACAAAGATTGCAAGTTCGAATCGCGACTGTACCAATGTATTTATATGATGTATCTACAGTGATTAGTCACACCGCGAGCTTTACGGTGGAGGAAAACATCGAGAGGAAACCTGCATATGTTTAAGAAGAAATTCAAAAGTCGCATTGATATGCTTGAGAAACGGCAATTGCCATCTGTAACATTAACACCTAAAATATATTTCCTGTGCAAATTGAGTGTGATACTATAAAGCTATGGCTATTCCTACCGATGAGGCAGGACAATGATTCAGTGCAGGGTAATTTGTTTGAGGTTGCTTGAAAACGTGCATGAATAAAAGCTGACTATGGTTAATAATTATGTAACAATAGTAACTTGTATACAAGTTGCTTTTACATTAAATTCCTTCATACTGCTGTGTATCTTTAAGTGTTGGATATCACGCCTACTTAGCCCAAAGGCTCGTGGGTACGTTCTGCTGCATACTGTTACAATTATTGCTAAAACGCCCACTTGTGTGATAAAACATACGAGCATCATGTTGGTATCTGTACTAACGGCAAGAAATTGTAACGTTACTGTGCATTGAAAAAAAGGCGCTCTATATGAAGTAAAGAGGATTGTACACGCAGAAATTCTGACGTTGCGATTTGAATAATGTGCTAGTACAAATAGGAAAAGTATTTATTAGTGTTTATCTTGACGAATGGCAATTTAAATCAGTAGTTTTCAAACGAACGTTACGTTGAAAATGTAGTAGATTTGGATAAAATACACTTCTTGCCTGTTGTAAAGTAATTTTTATCACTTAACACTTAAACATATTTGATATTAAGGCAACATATTATTTTCACCTAGTGTAGTCTAGTTAACATTCTAGGATCTATGTATTTTTAATACATTTCCACAAAAAGAAAGAGGGATAAACATATAGGTATAAAAAATCTAATAATTTTACTATATGTAGCAGCATTTAAGTCGTATATTGTACACGGTCCGTAAGAAACATAAGTAAAATTCGAACAATCGATAATTTGGGGCAGCCTACTCTGATACACATCTCCATTGAGACTCTGTGTAGAGTATTGTGCTCTTACTCAACGGCTGTATCACTCTAACTAAATGTGAAAGAGATCTGTTATCGGCTAAATGTATCATGCATTACATCGAGCTATCGGCGCGGTGAAAAATTGTATATTTTTATTTATATCTTCGTTAGGTCGATTCATATCGATTTGATATGTAGAGGTGAGTGTTTTGATTTGATGGTAGGTACTTAGTTTTTTTACGCCACTAGAGGTAGCTAACTTGTATGCGGCTTCTCTGTTTTTTTAACTTTTTTATTTATTGAATTCCACAAATTACATGTTTAAAAATATTGTATGTTCTGCCAAACTGCATGACAGTTTGTCGGCAGAAGCTCTCGTGGACATCATTTCAATACTATTATAGGTATGAAACATTTCTAACCCTGTAAAATTTCATTCACACACGTAAAATGTGTTTGTTACACAAAGGCACTTCTGCTCAAGCATTAGTAGCATTCGTGAATCTCGTGTCCAATCCAGGCTATAGTCAATCCCTCCGAATTGCATCCAATTCTATTGTCGTTCGGTTGTCATTGAGTAACAGACACCCATCCGTCAAAACATACAATTATAATATTGGTGAAGATTAAGTTTCTCAGTGGGGAGTTACTTCTTCAACTTAAACGTACTTAATTGATTACATACTTATATATAATTATTCTAACTCTTTTGGTTCATCCAAATTGATCAGTCTCTTGTATCATATTCACCGATTTCGATTACTGATGATGTTCTCGTTCTTGAGAATACGATCGATTTAATTTCTATTAGTTGCAGTCTTTCTGCGTAATTTTTACATTTAATTGGCTTAAGTTTATATTTTTAAAATAAAAGCATTTCAAAGTAGATTTTTGGATGATTAGTTGATTTTCTCATGAAAATCTAGGCTTATCCAGGAGTATGCGACATAAAAATTCAACGTCATTGCATACTCATGGGACAAACATATTTTGTAATTAATCGAATCTATCGATCGATACTTTCTCGACCGGCGGCCTAGGAAGCAACGATAAACAATAACCGGCCGGCCACCCGATTATATCGATAAGATATCGGAATAATTCCCCACTCTAATGGGCCCGCCGTGGTGTATAAAGGGGATTTACACTTTCTAAACTATCTCAAAAGGGGTTCTGGAGTATGGATTAGAATATTGATAAGTTATGAACTAAGCTTGGTTCACACTGATACTTTAATATATATTTACCGTATTTGAATTACAAAAAAAAGAGCCGTGGTGGCCGAGTGGTTCGAGCAGTTGCCTGCGACGCAAAGGTCGCAAGTTCGAATCCCGACTGTACCAATGAGTTTTTCTAAACTTAAGTACAGTGATTAGTCGCACCACGAGCTTTACGGTGAAGGAAAACATCGAGAGGAAACCTGCATACGTCTGAGAAGAAAGGCGTATGTATAGTCGTGCTTGAGTAACGGCGATGGACTCGCCATCTGTCACGTTGGCACCTAATATACCTCTGGCGGAAAGTGGGTGTGTGGGTATTACCTATACACCTCTGCCTACCCCTTCGGGGACCCTTGTGGGAAGGCGTGAGGATATATTTTATTTTTTATATTATTATAATTACAAAAAATTTGGTTGCAACTTTTTATTTACAACTACTTGCAACCACCCGCCCGCTGGGCCGATTACATCTTTAAAGCGGCTGGAAAACTGTGTCGGAGACTGGCTCAGAACCGAGAACACTGGTGAAGAACCAGGGAGACCTATAAATACCCAGCAGTGGGTGCATGTGGGTTGAAATGATGAAGATGATAATGCAACTTTTTACGTGAATTATTTAAAAACCTTACCCTGCATTAGGCTATTTTGGGGTCCTTTGTCTTTGTTTGAGGTTTCTAGTCATGCTGTCCCGTAGTGGTCCCATATGGGGTGGGTAAAGAATATTTAGTATGTGACGTTCAATAAGTGTTCCCTTTCGTCGAAAAAAAGATTTTTGATTTAGATCTTTGTGACAGGTGGCGAGTCTGTCGCGCTCTTTCAGGCACAATTGTGTTTGTATACTTTCTCAATCATAGGCAGGTTTACTTAAGAAGTTTTCTTCACTTAACCATTTTCCCTTGTATTCGCGGCTTGAGCAGTATATGTACCCATATTATATATTCCACAAAAAAAAATTGCAATTACTTACAGAGCGCCTAAATTTTAATTTACTGCCTTTTTAACTGCGTCCATTAGCACAGTTGAATATGTTTGAATGAAACAATGAATAAGAAATATTGAAATAATCACGCCATAATATTGACCTTGTGGAGTTACATTAATAACCACAGCTTTAGTTCAGCTTGTAAATATTCAATATACATGTAACGAAACAATTTGTAAACAGTGAGACGCAAGACAAATATCCCGCATTAGAATCAGTTGTCGAGCGTGAGGTGCTCATATAGGCTAGCAGTTATTGCCTGCAACAAGCCAGTTATTATATTTGCATTACTGGGAAAAACTAATGACGGTTTCATACAGACTCCACTGTTATAATGTTGTAAAGTGAATTTGTTCGATATGTTTTAGGGAGGAACAGTTTCACACCTTCCTACAAGGGTCCCTGGCCCCTTCAGGGACCCTTGTAGGAAGGTGAATCTCAGAAGTTTAATACAACAACTTCTTTTTGCTCATTTTGCAAATATATTTTGTGCGTATCCAACGTGACAGATGCCGAATCCATCGCCGTTTCTCAAGCATACGTTTTTGAAGTTCTTCTCAAACGTAAGCAGGTTTCCTTTCGATGTCTTTCTTCATCATACAAATACAAATTGACATAGCCCCAAATTAAGCAAAGCTTGTGTTATGGTTACAAGACAACGAGATATTTATGCATACAGACAGATATATACATAAATACACAGGTCATCCAAAACTAAGGTAAAAGTAAATACTCATATTCATCACACTATATATACAAATAGGGAATCGAACCCGCGACCTCATGTTTCGCAGTCAGGAGCTCTAACCACTATACATGATGGCCGTCTCTGTTTATAATGTAGACCCCAATGATAGACTTTTGTCACGTTGACAGCAAAAATATGTCATAGGGTTCTTTCGGGTCAAGTTTTTTCAAATCAACAAATCTTTTATAAAAAAGAACCTATCAAACTCATCGACCAAAAAGTATTTCTCATTATCAAACAACAATAATAAATAAATAATTGTAACAAACGCATATCAACATAAATAAAAATACTGTTTCCAACGACAATTCCATGAAGGGAATATTAATGTCACGCACGCAATTTAATATTGGCCATTATTCCTACGACCGGAGCTTAATTTGACATTACTTTAATGTAAATTAAGGAAATAAGTTTAGCACACGTGATCACGAGTTTAATTGCTGGGATTATTCATTAGGGAATGTTAGTTAGGAATGCGTGTTTCATTTGATTTGTTCTATTGTTTGTGCTATCATGTTCGTATCATGTAGCATCATGTTTGTATTATGCTGGATATAATATATCCTCACGCCTTCCCATAAGAGTGCCCGAAGGGGTAGGCAGAGGTGTATAGGTAGTACCCACCCACACCCACTTGCCGCCAGAGATATATTTTAGGTGCCAACGTGACAGATGGCGAATCCGACGCCGTTACGACGTTACGGCACGACTATACATATGCCTTTGGATTGCTTCTCAAACGTATGCAGGTTTCCTCTCGATGTTTTCCTTCACCGTCAAGCTCGTGGTGTGACTAATCACAGTACTTAAGTCCAGAAAAACTCATTGGTACAGTCGGGATTCGAACCATGCGGCCTCCGCGTCCTTTTGTTTTACAACTGAAACTGGTTTACAACTTTATGATACTAGAAACCAAAAACGCTTAATGCAAAAGTCGTACTCATTTATTCTAAATAACAAACAATGTTAAAAATGTCAGGAGTTCTTGAGAGCCCAGTAATCTTGGCACCAAACCGAATGCTTGACATACTAAGGGCTATTTGCACTAACATACTTGATCAGTGTTTTAATAACCATAAGTTTCCCAACTCGATTCATCCGCCAGAGTCTTTAAGGTTTAAGATTACGATTTAAGGTCACGGCTCGTTGTTTCGTATCATTCAAAATATTAATGAAGCAAATCCTTCACTCTAGGAAAAGCAAAGAATGATCTTTGTGCGAAGACATATGAATATAGATCCAAAGGGCGTCTAGAGTGAACAGCAGAACGAAACCCCGATCCCTCTTAATTGGCTATTTTAATGCTAATGGCATTAGTAGCCAAAGGGAGGAGATCGCCGCGTTCCTCCGCGATAATAATCTAGACATCTTTTTAGTGCAAGAAACCTTCCTGAAACCATCACAGCGAGACCCTAGAATTGCGAACTACAATGTGGTTCGTAACGACAGATATCGTTCCGCCCTCGGCGGTACTTTGATCTACTACAGGAAGTCCTTGCACTGCATACCCGTCCAACCTCCAACCCTCACCCACATAGAGACCTCGATCTGTCGGATAGGATTGACCGGCCATCAGTCGATCACGATAGTCTCAGCCTATTGTTCCCCTGTTAATACATCGGCAGATATCAAAAATGATATCAAGGCCCTTACCAACCTAAGTAGCTCGGTTATTATCGCGGGTGACCTGAATGCCAAGAGCGATGCTTGGAACAGCCGCTCGCGAAATAACAGGGGACGCCAGTTGGAGGACCTCAGTGGGCTCCTCCAATTCAGTGGGCTCCTCCAATTCGACGTCATTGCACCCATGCACCCCACCCACTACCCCGCAAATATTAACCACCGACCGGACGTACTTGACATCGTAATCCTCAAGAATGTGAACCTTCGTTTGCACTCAATGAGGTCTCACGACAAACTAGACTCAGACCACAGACCTGTAACACTAGCGCTATCCCCCCGATTAGGCCCCTCTGACACAGGTCGCCCCCTACCTCAGAAAAATATAACAGACTGGAGGAAACTGGAGGAACTCCTCAAGTCCCCTTCATCTGTTCACTTAGATAGTATCCCGCCCCACATGGAGTCGGCAGCCGACACTCAAAAGGCGATCGATTCCCTCACAGCTCACGTACAGTCAGTCGTGGACTCCTGCTCGCGACAAGTTCCGGTGATGGAAGATCATCGCTGGAAACTTCCAGACGACGTGCGTGAACTGGTGACGGAAAAGAATGCCGCACTCCGAGCCCATCGAGCTCAACCGACTGTAGCGAACCGCACCTTCCTGTGGTCACTCCAGCGCAAGCTGAGATACCGCATGAAGGACCTGCGTAACGCTCGCTGGAACAAGTTCCTAGGGGAACTCGAACCAAGTCACATGGCCTTCTGGCAACTCCAACGTAAACTCAAATCTGACCTCACCGCGCCCATGCCTCCTCTCACTCGTCCGAACCAAGGGCCCGCCTTTGACGACGACGAGAAGTCCGAGTGCCTGGCCGACAGTCTCGAGGCTCAATGTACGCCCAGCCCCCTGCCGGTAGACCAGCAACACCTCGAGAAGGTGGACGCCGAGGTCGAAAGCAAACTGTCCAATCCACCCTCCGAACACCCGGATCACCCCATAGCCCCAATCACGGTCGATGAAGTCCGGAAGGTGATCGATGGTCTCCACCCTAGGAAAGCTCCTGGCCCCGACGGTATCCCTAATAGAGTCATCAAACTTTTCCCCCCCTATCTGATAGTTTTGCTCACTGCCATCTTCAATGCAGCACTGAGCAACAACTTGTTCCCCCAATCCTGGAAAAGTGCGACGGTCATAGGTATTCCTAAGCCGGGGAAACCCAAGACCGAAGCCTCCAGTTACCGCCCTATCAGTCTCCTCATCGTTCTCGGCAAAATATACGAGAGACTTGTCTATAATAGATTAAAGAGTTTTGCTGACTCTGAAAAAGTAATTCCAGATCAACAGTTTGGCTTTTGAACCAAACACTCGTGTGTCCAACAAGTCCATCGTATAGTGGAAGACGTCAGTAGCGGCTTCCAACGCGGATATCCCACGGGTATGCTCCTCTTTGACGTGGCGAAGGCATTCGACAAGGTCTGGCACAACGGCTTAATATACAAGCTGTACCAGGTGGGCGTGCCGGACCGTCTCGTACGCATAGTGCGGGACTTTTTGTCGAATCGTTCCTTTCGCTACAGAGTGGAGGGCACACTCTCTTCCCCTCGTCCCATAAGAGCAGGAGTCCAGCAAGGCTCCGTGCTCTCCCCTCTTCTATTCACGCTGTATACGAGCGATTTCCCCACCCTTAGAAAGGTCAAAAGCGCACTATTCGCCGATGACACGGCCATATACTGCAGAGGTTTATCCCCTGAGGCGCTTCGCGGCTACCTCCAGACCGCGGCCAACGCCCTAGGGCGGTGGTTTCGGAAATGGAGAATAGAAGTGAACCCCTCAAAAAGCGCAGCCGTCCTCTTTTGGAAAGGCAAGCATGCCCTACGGACAGCCCCCATAACTCTCTTCGGCAATCCCATTCCATGGGAAGACAAGGCCAAATACCTGGGAGTGACCCTCGATCGTAAACTTTCCTTCCGTCACCACGTGAAGACGGTACGCGCGCGAGCCGCCTTCGCGCTCGGTAGACTCCATTGTATGCTAAATTCGAAGAGTAAACTCTCATTGAAATCCAAGGTGAGGATTTACTTGACGTGCATCAGACCGATCATGACTTACGCGTGTGTTGTGTTCGCACAATCCAAAAAGTCAGTACTCCACCCCCTTCAAGTGCTCCAAAGCCGGTTCCTCCGGAGAGCCACAGGTGCCCCGTGGTACATGAGAAACAGTCAACTTCATGTTGACCTAAAAGTCCCCACGATCAAACAGTTTATGAAAAAACTGTCGAAACGCCATTTCGATTCTGCTGAAAATCATCCCAACCCTCTCGTCGTATCGGCCGCCCGTTACACACCCTCCCTTATATCGAAAATAAGGCGCCCAAAACATGCCGTCATCGAGCCGGATGACGACATAACGGTCCTCCAGGACGCCCGACGACGACACACACACGACACTACACAAAACCGACCATTGTTCCGTCCTCGCCGGCGAGGCTCGACGCGAATAAGCCGTAACGTTCCCCCCAGACTCTCGCAAGTGCCGGCCCGAGCCGAGCCAGTAGCGCAAATCCCCTCCCCAATCAACTAAATAATAATAAAATACCAGACCAGCCCAGCTCCCTTGCTCGCGAACCAGCAACGCCCTAAGCCGAGGTCCGAACCCCACAGGGGGCGCCCTTAGCTGTGTTGCTTAATACTTAAGTGCCTGGCTGGAGGCCTAGGTCTCGCCATTGACCGGTTAAGTAGCAAAAGTTCCCGGAACTCACGCTACGAGAGACAATACAAAAAAAAAAAA